>CAJUYI010002710.1:7188-28848 GCA_910591695.1 Galerucella pusilla | reverse complement strand
CTTTCTGCTGCATTGTTTGTCAACAACTGACAATTTTACATGTAAACTCTATCTCTTCCGTGATTTTTCAAAAATAAATTAGTAGTATTCCAGTGTAAAAAGTGAAATTCAAGTCATTATTAATTTTATTGTTATTATTAAATAATAAATTTTGAAATTTTCATTGATAAAAAACACAGGGAAATATTGAAAATTCTTGAGCTTCTATTTTTTGGAGCACACGGTGAGGTTTCATTTTTTTAATTATTAAGATAATTAATATTGTTGTGGGTGAAATGACATCTAATGATTTGATAAATATTGTTCATTCCTATGGAAAAATGGAAGTCGCAGAGGATTCTAGTACGCCCGTGTGTTTCATTTGTGATCGAGCTCTGACTGAAGACGTTACAACGGTTACCCAAGAACTAGAAACCCTAATAAATGACCGAGAAAGACAACCACCATTTCTTCTTGGAGAAGGCATCGTCTGTGGAAGTTCATCGCTTGTGTAGGAAGAGGTATTCGATAATGAAAAATGGGAAGTTGGAGATCGGTGAACAACGCTTTATAAAGGACTCGACAAGACGATATGACCACTTACTCAGCCGTAAAAGGAAAAAGAGGAGAGAGAGCTGCCTACAATTCAATTTCGAGGCCAATTGTTTTTTCTGTGGACTACCAGCTTCCATAGAACACAAGAAGAAAATGAGAGGTCGATGAATCTCCCAAAAATTTCTGGTTCTCGCCAGGCAAACCCGCGGAACTTGGGACTCCCGCTACATACGGAAAGTTATTTTCGCAATTTTAGCGTCTACTTTCAATCCTTTTCGCACACAATCATTCCTAGGATTGGTCTGTCCAATAAAAGCAGGCCAGGGTCTCAATTTTAAAGAAAACGATAACTTTTTAGACCCCGAGAGTGGGTAAGAGATCGACCATTTTCATGTTTCTTTTCATGGCCTTAATTATTTCGCGGTTGCGAAAATGCAAGGTGGCGCCATCTACCATAGATGCCTAGAGGCCTAAACATAGAAATTGGTGTATTTTCAGGGTCCCTCATCCCAGATTTTGGGCTAGAAGCGTCTGTTTTTAAGTTTCTGAAAACTGCGAACTGTTCAACCACCATTTTTGCAAAAAATATTGGTGTAACGAAAAAAATTGTGGGGACAACTTTTGTAGGTAATGAACTGCTCTTCATTTTTTGTTTGAACAAAAATTCTCTAGGGATCGTAGTTCGGGAGATATCGGCGGAAAACGGATTTTCGGGATCTCTAAATCCATTTTCCGACCCTCCCACAAATTTCAGTCACCTGACATTTTGGGGGTTCAATGTACCTACTATTACCTGCAAATTGAAAAAAAAATTTTCTTGCTGGACCAGATGCTCATGTTGACGGTATTTTTCGCCTTCATTTACTGGACTATTAGTGTAATGACCAGAAGGTCGAGATAACCTTTTTGCCTGTCTTTGGCATAGAGAATGGTCCCCACAACAAAGGGATCCATTTTCTTACTTCTTCGTTAGTGGTTAATTAAAAATTCAATATTTTCCCAGATGTTTATCACCCTAAATGTTAAAAATAAAACCTTAAAGTTTTAATAAGTCACCTTGACTCACAGCTAAAGTGAAATAATGATGGTGATGCGTCACTTTAATTTAAGAACTAATTTACCAGAATCTTCATGTATAGTGATATGAAATCCCTTTAAGCTTTTATCCACCACAGTAAAGACAAAACGAAGAGCCGGGCTTTCTAAAATTAAACGAACAAATGATTAATCTTAAAAGAGCGTTATAAATAAAACGAGGGAATGCCGTGTTGTACTTCTAGGGAGCCGGGATATGATGAACTAGAGAAAATAAGCAGTACAGACAACGACAAGAACACAAACGATAGCTGGATTTTAAAACAAATATCAATCAAAAGAGAAACACGGTGTTTATTGTCACGATATTTATAAAGAGGATTTGTTTTGAATAACTTATTTAAAACAATCGTTTAGACATTAAATAAATACCATTGATGTCAGCTTCAAGCTATTTTGTTTATTTGCACTTTATTGACTTTTCAATCATACTTACTTGTCCCAAAGGGATAAGTGTTCAATTCTAAGTCATAACGTCATATTGCAAAAATGTCGTCTACATATCTCCACCGAGCAATTGGTTTTAATTTTCAATAGAATTGGTGAGAGGCAAGAGCCCATGGCAAGACCGAAATTCTGTGTCTCTTCAATGATTCCCTCTCTAATTCCTCATCTAATTGTGGGTTATGTGAGTGCTTTTTGTCTAATGCATATATGCAAAATTCTGTGGTAATTAACCTTGAAATTTCTGTTCGTATGACCTAGATTTTATGCAGTCTTAAAAACAGTAAAGTACGAGTGAAAGTAATAATGATACATTTCTGCTTTAAACATTTTTGATATTATAAATTTTAAATGGTTAGTTAGTTATGCTCTGAATATTTAATTTTGCACATAAACTGTGACATAATATGTTTGTTTTAATATTCGTATAAACAATATTTTAACCATTAAAAAGCAACATGTGTAAGGAAACTTTCGAATAATATGTGTTTGATTTATTTTATCTATAAACACTACAAATTTATACACATTTCAACACGAAATAAAACATTTTCCAAGATAATAAATAATGAATGACTTGTACGAGGGATTTTTAAAACATCTACAAGACAAAAATTAATGTATTTTTCATGTAAATTTCACCATTTCTTTAAAAATCAGGATACATCTAGAATTTTTATCCTTCAACTCCTCCGATGTTCCAGGAAATATTCTTGAGACATAGATATATTGTTTCCGTTGGATGTTTGCAGCCAAGCCAGTATTACTAGAGCAAATACTGCCACTATGAAGATTAATTGTATGTCAAGATATTATTTTGATTTTCAAAGTCTTTCATTCAACTCTTTAATTAGTCTCAACGTTGGTGCTTTTATTTGTTGTTTTTCCTAGACGTTAATGAAGTGTCTAATTTCAGAAACTTCAAGTTTTTGCCAAACTTGCGGTTAACTTTGAAAATATCTCTCAGTTCTACGTAAGACAAAAAAACTAATTTTAGCAAGAGTTTAGCTTCTAATAGTTTTTTCGGGTTTACCGACGAGATGTCGGCAGAAGTTCCTCAAGGGTCCGTTCTAGGATCGCTTTTATCAACTTGCTTTGTTAAGAGTAGTCTAAAGAACAGTATCTCTACAGAAAATACGATAGAGATGTTATTAGATCACATAAATAAGGAGTGGTTGCTCTCTTAGTTAGTGAGGTTGATCCCTAGATCTTACACAAAAAATTTGGAGACTCAAGTCCATTAGTTGATGAAGATAATTTCCATTAAATAATACAATGAATGAGAACAAACTGAGTTTTGTTAAAACTTTTAATTTTCCAGTTCCCCTTTTCTTTGATTAATAAAATCTGTTTCAATTCAAATAATCCTTGGAATACATTTAATCCCAAACACAAATCTTTCCAATCTCTTAAAAAATACGATTTTGAATTGGAACATTATAAAAGCAGTCGTATTTATAATATTCTGTATCAACTGATAGATTATTTTATCTGACTGGAACAAATTGGTGACATTTTCGTTATTGTTCCAGATGTTTTGTGCCTGAAAAACGTCCTGTTGACAATCAATCCTCGAGTGGTACAACGAGGAGAAAGCTCTACGCTAAGTTGTTCTTATGATCTTCAAGACGAAGCATTGTATTCGGTGAAATGGTACAGAGGCCGATACGAATTCTACAGGTTCACCCCAAGTGAGGAGCCGAATAGCAAAAAGATTTTTATTTTCAAAGGAATAAATGTAGATGTAAGTATATTACTTTTTTGAAAACCTTTGCGATTTAAAACTTCTTTTGTTATACAGTATGTTTGGAAGCACCCCTGTAAAATCCACATTTCTCAACCGATTTTTATTCAATTTTTTTTTTAGATTCTGTATTAAAAACAGTATTTTGGCACTAATTTTCATACCTTGATTACTATTTTCAAGGCCCTCAATGTTAATTTTTCTTTTCCAAAAAAGGCAAAAGGACATAAGGCATTTTTTTCTTAAATATAACTATACCACTGGATTCAGAATCATCACAAACGTAAGCTAGGAAAATTTTTTAAAAAATTTTCTTTTAACGACAAAGTTATTACAACATTAATTTGGAAAAAGTGGTATTTTCATTAATTTTTTACGTAGAATGTGGACAAATTTTAAAAATGGCAACATGGTAAACAAAAACAAAGACTCAAACATATTGCACAGTGAAAATTCCAAGCCGATAACTCAACCCGTTCTGGAGTTATAGCTTCTGAAAGTAATGTAAAATTGTGTTTGATAATTTAAATTGTTGGCAAAAGTAGTCTATGACAATACGGTCATTTAAATTTCTTGCCTGCAATTTTATTGGAACTTTAGTTCTTTACGTCAGGTTATGTTTGAGCGACCAGGGGGTCGCGATGCAAAAGATCTGACCGTTACGTTACGCTACGTTATGTTACGTTGCTTCGTTATGTGCCTTGCTTGCGTGCTTGTGCTCTCTCTCGTTTACGAAGCAGCGATTCATATGCTTCGGCCGGGATTGGAACCCGGGCCGCCCGCGTGGAAGGCGAGCATTCTACCCCTGAACCACCGATGCTATATTGAAATTCTATGCAAATCTGGTATTCGCAGTGCTGGTGATCTACTTGAATTTGTTCGGATACATTTTTACTATAATTTCCATAATTTTTTTTGCGCGATTGATCTTTTTTGTTCATTTCAAAGAAATTTAAATTATTTTTTCTCCAAATGACATTAAAAGCGGCCTTTTAATGACACTTGGCAGGCTTAGAAGTTGTACTTTTAAAGCCTAGGCAGAAAAAGTCCACTTTTACTGCCTAGGCAGAAAAAGTTCGTTGCTATAGGCAACCTTCCAAGTAATAATTTAAATCAAACTGGTTATTAAAATTGACAATGACATTAAGAAAACTCAAAATGATGCTGATGATAAACAACTGGTTTTGTTGCATTAAAACTACAAACTACAACACGAAATTTTTATTTATTAGATACATTTATGGTGAATTGTGAACAATTATTTAATACAATTGAACTCTGTCCACTTCCCTCCTTTCCAGTAAAATTAACAACTTTAGTATCAACACTTGATACTCCGGTATGTGAGTTCATATACAGTTCTTGATTTTTCCGGTAAAAGGTTAAATTCCACATCTCGCGCCTGGTCTCTTATCTCAGGTGGTGTTAATTGCATCAATTCATCCTCACTTTGCAGGAATCGAGCCCGGGTCTACCGCGTGAGAGTCTTGTTTGCTTACTACTCGGCCACCGAGGCATATGCAAATTGTTTATCTATAACGACAAATGTATTACATAATTTTTGCTTGAAAGGAACTAAAGTTCCTACCGTGTGTCCAGCGACACGTTCTACCTTTTTTAAATACGTTTGGTCACTACCTATTTCTATCACTTCTCGTTAACTTCTGTCATTGTAACCACAAAAAAGTACAATTTCAACTTAGTCTTGAATAGTTAAATAGTTGAATATTTGGAACATTTAGTACTACTATTTCATACAAATGTTACTGACTGACATAAATAAAATTTCGAAATCAAAACCCACTTGCGACTGATTTAATTTTGTTAATAAATGAACAACTTCACATTACTTTCAGAAGCTATAACTCCAGAACGGGTTGAGTTATCGGCTTCAAATTTTTACTGTGCAATGTGTTTGAGTTCTTGTTTTTATTTACCATGTTGCCATTTCTAAAATTTGTCTACATTCTACGTAAAAAATTAATGAAAATACCACCTTTTCCAAATTCATGTTGTAATAACTTTGTCGTTAATGGAAATTTTTTTATAAAATTTTGGTAGTTTACATTTGTGATGATTCTGAATATTTGAGAGAAAAAATGCCTAGTGTACTTTTGTCTTTTTTGGCAAAGAAAAATTAACATAGAGGGCCTTGAATATAGTAATTGAGTTATGAAAATTTGTGCCAAAATACTGTTTTTGATACTGAATCTAACAAAAAAAAATTAAAACAAAATGGGCCACACTGTATAATCTTCCCTCACACAAAAATGCACTATCTATTTCAATTTATACATTTGTCTGTGTTGGTTTTTATTAATATTAACCCCCAGAAAGTTTTCAACTCAACCCAAAACATTGGCAAAATAAAATTGATATGATTGGAAGCGGTTTTATTGTTGAAAAAATTCACCGACCAGCTGTCCGAGCTCCCATTTATATTATCAGAATTCGATTAATTTCCACAAAATAATTTTAAATCTTTTTGCAGAAAACTCATTCGACTTCACAGCAAGTCGTGCTTCGAGACATCGATTTCCATCTTTCTGGAAACTTTACGTGTGAAGTAACTACAGATGCTACACATCTCACAACAGGTTTCGATACCAAAGCTATGTTAGTTGTTCGTAAGTATCTTTTTTATCCTTTTTGTAATAATTTTACGAGATACAGCAGAAACATTTTCTACGTATGACAGAATAAAAACAAATCATCCTCTTCAGTCTCGACTATGTTTATGAAATTGAAGTAAACCTGAATTAAATGGGAGACAACATTACCCAAACTGAAATAAATGGTCCCATAAGCAATGCCGACAGAAATTAACATTGTAGGACTTCAGCAAGTTTTTTATCAACACCACATGACCACCAGATATATATTTCGCAAGAACTTCGAGATTGTCGTCAAAGATCGAAAGGAGCTTGAGGAAGAGAACGCACCACCACTCAGTAGAGCGAATGAACTGATCTGGTACACAGACGGATCAAAGAATGAGCTCGGCATATACAGCAAGTCGAGCAAATACGAAGGAATCGTCTCGCTTGGAGATTACGCCACGGTATTTCAAGCAGAGGTCTATGTAATACTTGCATGTGCAAGGGCAAATAACATGAAAGCCTACAACAGCAGGCGGAGCAGGATCTACAGTGACAGGCAAGCTGCCCTTAAAGCACTTCAGAGCTTTAGGTTAACATTTCGGCTGGTATGGGAATGCGGCGAAGAACTGGCGACTTGGAACAGTGTAACACTGGAGTGGGTCCTAGGTCAAAAATGAATCGCTGGCAATGAAAAAGCTGACGAACTCGCAAGAGCAGGATCGTCATCTCCGATGAACGGACCCGAACCAGCTGTGGACATCCCCAGCTAGGTCATGGTTAAAAGGGTGGGTGAAAGAACAACACAATAAACACTGGAAGAATAAGCCTAGGGATATACATGGGAGGAAATTCATAAAAGAACTATCAGAAAAAGTAGCTACTTACGGGACACTTTCCCACAAAGGAGCACCTGAACAAAATAGGGCTGTATAACGGAGATCTTACATGCAGAATATGCAAAAAAGATACCGAAACAGCTCTGCATATACTATGCAACTGTGAGACGCTGGACCACATGAGGCAGAAACTGTATGGTAGACTTCAAATGACTCCAGAAGATTTCTACAACCAACCTGCTGTAGTCAGGACACTAGGAGTATCCACAATAAGCCCAGGAGGCTAAGGTGGTGCCTGCTGGCTCCTTAAAAAAATGCCGACAGAAATTAAGGACATTGTATTAGTTTAGCAACTGTTTTATCAAAAAAATCAACTCCTGGTTCATGAAAATTTCTAATTCTTTCATTGGAAGAATATCAGACCTGGCATAGATTAAGAAGATGAGAAAATTTGTATTCATAAAGAGTTTCAGTACCAACAATCTTGATTTATTTATGGAATTGAATTAAGAATACTCCGTTAGCATTCTAAATAGGAACGGCGAGGTTATAATTTACAAGTTTCGGCAATTTACTACTCCAAATAATTATTTCTGACAGTTACCTACATTTCAGAATTCAAGTAGATAAGTATTTAATACCCTTTTCTCGTGTAATAAATATATTTATGGCGTTGTAAATGTTAATACTAAAAAGAAGCGAACGAACAGAGCCATTTGTGTCCATATTTAATTTTGATGCATCGTTCTACATGGTAACTCCCAAATTTTTGGGATTATTTAATCTTTTTGTTTAAACAAAATAGTACAGATACGGTAGAGGGGCGTATTATTCAATGGGATTTGGCGCACATAATACAGGGTGTCACACTATAAAGTAACACATTTTGACGGGTTATTACTCGAGAATGAAAAAAGATATCGATGTGTAGTTTTCGCTTAACTTCTTATATTTCCTTCAAATTTTTATTGACATAAAAAAATTACCATTTTTAAAACGAAATTATCGGCTTTTTTTAAATACAACACTTAATTTTTATTTTTTTTCATTCAGCTTAAAGTGCTTTGTGACAGCTCTGGCCATTAGCACTGGGTACAATATATACAATATGATACATTCGTTATATATACATGAAATGGATAAATAAAATATAATAAAATTTTGTTGAATAGATGTTCTTCTTTCAGGAATTGGATGACTGTCGTTATTTGGTTTGGGCAGTTTAATATTTCTTGAATGGATGTTTTAATTCCCAGCTTATTTTTTAATACCATCTGAAAGTCCCTTTCTTCCCCTATCCAAAAATGTAATTAATGAGCGGCTTTCACTGAAATTATTAGAAATGTTCAAATTTTTTATGACACCATTTGCAAGTCTCAAAAGTTGTCTAAAATGTTCGTAATAAATTTACTTTTGTTAATTAATAAAAGTGACCAGGACAAGATTCAGAGCCATTTTTGACAGAAATACGCCTATACACGAAAATCGATATTAACTTGGGTACAACAATTTACAAAATCGGGATAACTACGAGGGTTGTTTTTTTTCAACCTCCAATAGTCTAAAAGGAAAAGACGGGTGATTATACAAAAAATATTTTGTTATCAGAAGTAATGTACAATTCAGGTTACTTCTCTACAAAATCACCTTGAAAATTGAGACATTTATCATAGTTGTGAACAAGCTTTGCAATACCCTCCTCATAAAATGTAGCCGCTAATAATTGGAACTGAGTTGTGACGGTGTTTTTAAGTTCCACGTAATTTGCCACTGCTTCAGTTCAGGAATAAGATGAAAATCACTTGGCGCTATGTCAAGACTACATGGCGGGTGTTCAAAAATGTCCCATCTCAATTGCTGGAGGAGCCGTTGGGTTACTTGCGCGACGTGTGGACGGACATTCTCATGGAGAAGAACATTTCAAGAAGTCAGCATGCCTCTTAGTTTGTTTTGAATAGCTCTCCGTAAGCGTCGCGAATAATAATCTGCATTGAGCATCACGGAAAAAAAAGAATCGTTGTATCAAGTAAAATTTATTTGGATCAATTAAATTAAAGTATCATATATGCACGACAAAATATTAATTTGGGGTAATTAAAATAATTTCTTGGTTTCAATGCAGGTTAAAGTATTGATGCAACTAACTGTTTGTTGACTGAACCAAATATTTAGTTAACTGGACCATTTTCATAAATTATTTTGATAAAATTATTGCTTCAACATAGTGAATATTTTGTTGAATTGAGTCTGAAAAATGATCAAATCAATTGAGAAAAATAATGATTTAGTCAATTGTTTTTTGTTGAACAAATTATAATAAATGATCTAATGAATAAACGTTATCATCATATCAATTTTTTTTTGCTTGGTTCGAAACAAATTTTGGATTCAGGTGAAGAATTATGTTGTTAAATTGAATAACAAAATTATCAAGAAAATTAATTGCTTGCGTTAATTTTGAGAATTTATCCGATAAATTAAATATTTTAGTTGAAAAGTATAATATGTTGATTGAACTTGAAATGCAATCAGTTTGATGAACTGATTGCTAATTTTAATATAAAAATTAAGTTGACATAACATACTGAGTGCTATAAAAAAGAAAAGTTAAATATACTTCATAGCATTTTATTTAAAAAGAAAAAACAATAACAAAATAAAATATTAATTTTCTAAAACATAAAATCAAACTTCTACTAACTGCATTTCTTTTCAACCGCAATAACTTTTCCATAAATTGGAACCAATCCACTTGCAAATTCACCATAAGGGCATCAGGGAAAATCAAATCATAATATATGTTGATCTACAAAGAAGTAATAATAAAAATAAATAGAGTTCAATGAATGTTCTGAACAAGCATAAAAGAAATTCTTGAATTTTCCAATATAAATATACGAAATGCAGCCCCAATGAATGTATGACATGTCCCTTTCTCAAACACTGAATTTAGGTAGCACTACTATTATTACGCTTAGAATTAACAATTTGCAAGTTAATGATGATGAATATAACAAATTTAAAGTGAAGGTAATGACACATTACCTTACTTACATTTCCAATTAGGTAGGTTAGGTTAGATAGGATCATAGCAAAGTACCGTAACTTAATAAAAAAGAAATTAGGTACTTACTGTTTAAAACCGGGTTTAATCTCAGTTTAAATTCATGTTTCGTTTAGAATGTGATGTATGCGATTTAAGATACAAATGATACAAGACAAACTACCTATCATCTTAAATCAAAAATGAACATTTTTTTGGTAGAAACGAGATAATATAATATTTGTAAATAGAATACATAATTATATTCACCTAAATAATCCGCTAATCCAGAACAATTTCCAGACAACAGGTTATCACTCACCTAACGATCTAACTCCTATCTTAGAACAATATAAAATGAAGAATGAAGTGAAAACGTTGTGATAGATAGAAACAGGACAATCTACTAAGCAACAACATTTTGAATGGAACAGATAATCAGTCGATACAAATATGAAATTATTCCGATTGAACTATTGCATCTATTGAAACAAACAAGATTAAATAGTTCAAATGGACTGTTGAAATTGGTTACTTCAATGATTTTAAGTTCCAAACCAATTCATTTTTTGTTTTAAACAATATAGTGTACATGCTTGATTGAAAAGCAAATATTAAGGTTGAATTAATATTATTATTCGCTTAAAAGGAGTTGAAAAATGCTTCATTTAAAAAAATTTATTTTAAACCGAGCGAATTCACTTGTTTGAGTCAACCAAATATTATATTTGAGTTAATAATATTATTCGCTTAAAGTAAGTTAAAATATATTTCATTTGACAAGTGTATGTTTGAATCAAGCGTGTTCATTTGTTTGATTTGAATGAATCATTTTTTTGAGATAATATTATAATACTTTGATGTAAATTAGGAAATACTTGACTTGATAAGTCCATTTTTGGTTCAAAAAATTTCTAGGATTAGGTCGACAATTCCATTTTGTTTCGGCAATTTTAATATTTCCTTGGACGAATACATTCAGTATTTGATATGAATGAAATTTAATCGAGTTAATCAAATAAAAGTGACTAAATAAATTTAGTTGATATAACAAATATTTTTTTTCCGTGGCACGCCTTTTTGGTCCCAAGCGAGCACAACTTTTCTATATCGCAATTGTTCAGTCACTACAGAATAGAGCGTGGATCTTGGAACTTCTTGAAATTTCTCGGATAATTCACTTATGGTGAACCTTCGATTTTCCTTAATCACTTGGTCAATTCATTGAACAATTTCGTCTGTAGCCACAGACTTGCGTCCTCGACCTCCTTCTTCATGAACATCAGCTCGGCCATCTTTTAACTTTCGACACCATTGACGAACAACACCATCACTCATGAAGCTTCCTCCATACACTCGACTCATTATGCGATGAATTTTCTCTGCACTGTTACCTTCTGCTTGCAAGAAACGAATAACACTTCGCAATTCACCCTTGGCGGGAGAATCAATAGTGACAACCATGTTTACCTGACTGCAGCTTATCAGAAAATGACGTGTTGGACTCGCCAGTGACAGAATGTATTGAAGAGGAGATGCACAGTCGCCTACTACGCACACTAGTTTCCTCGAGCATGTCTGGCCTTCGTAATATGCGATCGGAGGTTGAAAAAAAAAACGACCCTCGTAGAAAGAAAGAAAACATTGAAAAAAGAACAAGGAACCAAACATAACTTCATAAAACACATCAAAAAAAAATTATATTTAATAAATAAGTTGTTGTATGTGACCTCCATCTGCATCTCTACATAATCCTAATTTCATCCAACAAGCTGGATTGAACAGCTCATCAGTTGAATGAACGAATAGACCTTTTTAACGGAAGACATCTTGTGGTTGCGGCGACCGTTCTCCACCTATAGATTTATATAGGAACTAATAGAAGCTAACTGTAATATTAAATGGAAACTGTAACTTGGAGCTTGGACAGGTGTACCTAAGATTACGGCAACGTTATATTTCTTCCAGAAAAATAAAAGTATACATTATTGTATTTATTCCCTGGACGAGTCCCTAAAAAAAGAGAAGAAATATACCGTTGCTGTAAGCTTAGGCACAGCTGTCCAAGTCCTAAGTTACAGTTTCCATTTAATATTACAGTTAGCTTCTATTAGTTCCTATATAAATCTATAGGTGGACAACGGTCGCCGCAACCACAAGATGTCTTCCGTTAAAAAGGTCTATTGCAAAGGTACTTGTGGTGATTAGTAGCTTGTTCCAACAGAAGATAGCGACAAAGAAGGAGATACGGAAACTGGTTCCGACTACAACTTAATCAAATATATTCGTGTCGCTTTGATATCAATAAATCTATGTGATAGGTATGCGAATCTCAAATTCAATTCAAAGAAGTTTTTATATATCTATAGAAAGAAAAAGAGAAAGCTAGAACCATATATTCATTGTTATTATCAAATATTCCAATGCATAGAAAATTCACGATTTCCCAAGTTTCTAGAAAATAATTCGATTTCAAGGTATCGAGTCCAAACTCAAGTGTATGGTACTTCAGAAGAGTCAATATTCTAGTTCCTAATTGGATTTTCGTTTGATCAGAGACGAACTAGGCGTCATGGGAATTTTTCGAAATTGAATCGCGAGGTATTCGTGCGTTTTTACATATTCTAATTTATCTGTTCTACGATTTTTTTTATTGGTAGAGGTTTATTTATTCGAACAAAAAGCCAAGCCAATACAGTTAGTAGATTTCCGATATTAATAAATGAAAAACACTGTAGTAAAAAATCAAGAATATAAATATTCTCCTGTGCCCGAAATTTGATGCTTTCTGTATATTATATTCTTCTACTTGCAGTTAAACATTTTTTTAAATTTATCTTCTACTATACTTCTAATTACTCTATAATGTCTCTTCTATTTCCATTTTTGTGGGTCTGACTCTGTTCTGCACAAACATGAATCTTTCGATTCAAATAACACCGGCCAGGTGTAAATATTTGATGAGGGATGTGCCGAAACTCTTATCGAATAACAACGTTCCTTTGGGGTAAGCCCGAAGCTCTTACGTAAATCTTATAAAGGTTGGGTGACTGTAAAGTTGTTGACACCAGTGACTTAAAGGTCATGTCTACAGCTTCTATGAAGCGAATCTGATTCACGTTGTGTGAGATTGAGAAAAAATTAGTTTCCATTATACAGCTGCATTTATTTTTAATTTGTTTTTTACAGTGGATAAATTGGTTCATTATTTTAAAGGAAAAAAAATAGAACATTTGATAACATTGCGCCAATGTTGTAATTTAATTAATAAACCCACAAAATCAGTCAGCCTTTTTTCCATTTCTTCCAACGTAATGTGCTAGAAGGACATTAAAAATCGATGACGCACATCAAGAAGGGTAATACATTTTTGCCTGTAATTATATTCCTTGTAAATCTCGCTACATCCCTCAAAGTCTATTTGATTTTCTACTTTTAGCTTTCTAATTAGTCCTTTTTTGTTCCAGAAATACCCGAGTTTTCCCCAACAATTAGCGTATCTGGTGAACCGTTGGACTACGGGGATATATTACGGGCTAACTGCTCCTGTTCCCCTTCGCGTCCCAGAACAGATTTGACGTTTTTATTAAACAATCAAACGGTGAGTTATTATATTATTTATATTTTGTTGTAATTAATTAAGAATGTCAAAATAATAAAGAAATTCCACTTTAACAGACAGGAATAAGCAAAAATAAACTTAAGATGAAATAATGAAGGTTTAAGGTTTGTGCACAGTTGTTCGGCACATCACGAAGTGCCGAGTACCCGATTCGGTGGCTACAAATCATCAGGCGAGTGATGTACTGAGCAAGTGAGCGACAATCTTTATTCTGAAAGGCACACAATACAAAGCGTTCCATTATAGAGTGACTAATTGTTTCAGGTAGCAAAAAGTGTACCATTACAAACCCATCAATACCACGAATCAGCGTGGAGTGATCTCTACTTAGAAATCCAGTTGGAAGAACAACATTTTGACGATGGTCGATTGATACTGCGGTGCAATGCGGATATCGAAAGTGTTTACCACGAAGAGGCTGTGCTCAAATTAGGAAGTGTTCGTGATCCCGTCCCAGAAAGAGGTAAGTCAATATTCAAAATCAAAGAGTACGTCAAACTATCAATGACAAAATTACGTTTGAAGCAATTAATATACTGGGTGGTTCTTTGAAGAAGTCAATAAAAGATATTGGAAGGTAACGGAAATATTTGGACTTTGTAAAAGATCTATTGTGCCCCCTCACTTCTACTTAGTTTCTAAGGAGAGTCTCAGAAACTAGTAGCTCCTTTGAGGATTTTTAGGATATCTGCAGTCTTCAGCTTAGGTGAATGTTCCTCTTCTATCCAGAAATCTCCCAGGTGCTGTGCTCTAGGATTCTGAAGGGCTGTGCAGTTGGAAAGTATGTGAATGGATGCCACAAAATCAGCATTCTTCTTCCTCCACTATTTTGAGCCTTTTCAGGTGCCCATTCAGGCGACAATGTCCCGTTAGGATCCCTGTTAAAACTCTTAGCGCATTTTTAGTTTGACTTACGCATTCATTTGATTTAGTCAGCCAGAAGAATCTTTGATTGTATAAGCCCTACTAGTTCTTTTCAATGGTCAGATCTTCTCTTTTTCTCGGCTTTACCTATCTCTTCCAATATTACATTGGGGCTGATTCCACAAAAGGGTTCAGGCCCCCAGAAAGGTATTTCAGTCCCCCTTTTTGCTAGTTCATCTGCTATTTCATTTCCTTCTATTCCAGTGTGTCCTGGAATCCATAGTAAGGTGACTATATTGTTCTCGCCTAGTTCATTCAGTGTGCCTAGGCATTCCCACACCATTTTGGAACTGATTACACAAGAGCTCAGTGCTTTAATGGCTGCTTGACTATCCGACATTATGATAATCCTTTGTCTTCTGTATCCACACACAACCTTGATGAGCCCGTCCCACCCAGGATGTTCCTCTCTAAGCGAGGTACATCTCCGGAGAGGACTTCCACCACTTCCCCCATCTTATCCGATGGGTCTCATCATCATAGTTCGCGTTTCGGCGTACAGCCTAGCTAAAAGGGCTAGCAGCTGGGGGCGAGCCGTCTTCTCTTTGACCGTGTAACCTCCGTAGTTTTTTCTTCGGCGGTCTTGCGTTGTGTGTGTTTGCGTCCTCAGCCGACAATTTCGGCTGAAAACACCCTTATAGAGTGTGTCTTCTTTTCTTCCGATCTCTTACAAGCGCTCTTTACTGCTGTTGTTCTTGTCTTCTGGTTGTTTGGGGCTTTTGGGCATCCTTTGTAGTTTGCCGGGTGTTCTCCCTGGCAGTTTGCGCAGGTGGCCGGCTTGGTCTTTGATCGTGGGCAGTCGTTGGATCCTTCTGTATCCTTTATTAATATTGAACTGGGCGCACTTTCTTATGGCTTGATTACCGCTTGAAAGATACTTGGGGTTTTTCCCAAGCTTTCAGAGTGTTTGGTCTATATTTGAAATTTGATACTATTATAATGTTTTTTATTTCAGTTAGTGCGTATAACGATGCAAGGACAACGTCACGTCAATTGAAATTACATGCGGCAGTTATTGTCAATATAGTACTATTAGCTTTAAGTTTTATGATCAAATAAATAAATATGAAAGCGATTTTCTAGCACCGTTTTTATATCTAGATCTGAAAAATATTCAATTTACTGCCATTTAAACTTATTTGCATTCTTTCAACAACTACCTGGCCACCGCTACTATGTTTTTTAATCCTTTGAACCTTTATGGCAATTCGAAAGCTAATACCACATCTGAAAAAACCTGTTGGGCTTTATTAAATTGATTGAAATATGTCAATTATGAAAAATATATCAGTGGACCTTTATTCTGATTAGCAGCGGCAGAGAAATGGATATTCAGATGCATTAAAAATTAGTGTTACGTAGAGTAGCTCGAAGTGAAATTGAAATGGCAGCAAAATGAAAGAACATGTAACAATAAAACATATTTTACAATGCTTTGATAAGAGTTTATTGTAATATTTTGTCTTCTAGTTTTTTTCACGAAACCGAGAATATTTTCATTTTTATTTTCACTTAATTATAAAGTTTTAAAGTCTGCATTTTTTTGTAGAAAAATGAGAAAAGAAACTAATATATCGTTAACCTACTCTAAGAACATTACTATGTCATACAATTTCCATTGTTAGGTTAAATTATTTCTAGTTGGTATAACCGGAATTCTTTACAAATTAGTAGTTCGTTAGTTCGCCCTTTCTGGTAGAATTTTTACTTGAAAATTGTGCTTAGTTAAAAAAAGTTCATTAAGAAAGACTTTAATATTTATATACTCTGGCATGAAAGTGGATATTTTAAAGATCTTATGAAAACTTTCGTTTTTAATATTGTTATAAATGTTATAAAAAAAGTCAAATTATTGTTTGTTTCTATAATAAATTTTTACAAATTACTTTTCTATTATTATCTATATTACCATTCGTCCCATTTTTCAAAAATATTTCTCTGTGCTCCAATCACCGAACAAACACACCATCTGGGTAAATTTGATCTGTCTAACTATAACGGTTCATGAGATACAGCCTCTTAAAGGACAGAGGGTCAGCGAAGTCTTAGTAATAGGGTCAGTTTTTCACGCTCTGGTCACGGAACACTAAAGAAGGGGATCTGCCTCGGAATGAGAGGTGGAAGGTCGTAATCGAATGCATTACAAAAGTTGAGGAGCAGCAAAGAGAAAGTAGGCTACAAGGAAGAAGAAGCAGCCGATAAACGGGTGTGCAATGTGCCTTTTCAGTGATGCTTCCTCCTCAAAATAAAAATTTGTTTATTTGAAAGCTCACTGATAATTTTTTTGATAACCTTGTATGGCTTTGTTTCGAATATAAATGTCTGTTTGACATGGAAAGAAAAAATAGAGCCAGAATTTTCAATGGGTAGTGACAAAAGTTCAAAATATTCAAACAAAACGGTTAGTGATAAATAATTTTTTTGGTTTTGGTCAACTTCTTTTGAACCTTTGCTTTTTCGTCTAATTTCATCCATAATACCCTGTTCTCCTCATTTGGGATAATAATATCGTTGGGGTATTCCATACCAAATCGACCACTTTTGAACCCGACCCCTTTAGATTTTGCTGACAAATTTCCATCAATTTCTATCCTTTGGAGGACATTTTTGAGAATTTTTTCAAATTTTTTTTGTCCAACCTCAAAATAGATGAATTTTTCCAAAAAATGGCTTTTTTATTTTCAAATAGTCATAACTTTTTTAGAAATTGACTTGTGGGTACCTTTTTTTTTTTTGTTTTTGAATCAACTTTTCGAAAAAATACACGAAAAAAATTTAACATGATCAAATATATAAAATAATCGGTTTTTTGAGTAAAATCGTAATTTTTTTTTCTATTTTAATTAATTTGACAACTATTCCCGATTATCCCGGAGTTCCATTCAAAAATGGAAAAAAAAATGTTTCCGTTAACTTTATTTCTACCATAATTTATTTTATGATAGAAATAAAATTTATGGAAAAAATTTTTTCTCCATTTTTGAAAATTTGACAATTTTTTTTTCAATTATCATAAAAAATATTTAAAAAAATCAGCGCACTCTGGGATAAGCGGGGATAGTTGTCAAATTAATTGAAGTTTAAAAAAAATGGCGAACTTCCAAAAAATGACGATTTTACTCAAAAAACCGATTATTTTATATAATTGATCATTGTATTTTTTCAAAAAGTTGATTAAAAAAAAACCACAAGTCAATTTCTAAAAAAGTTATGGCTATTTGAAAATAAAAAAGCCATTTTTTTTAAAAATTCATAACTTTTTTGAGGTTACACAAAAAAATTTGAAAAAATTCTCAAAAATATTTTTCAAGGATAGAAAAGGATGGAAAATTGTCAGCAAAATCGGGTTCAAAAGTGCTTGAATTGGTATGGAATACCCCCATTACAAATAGATATAGGTACTAGGCACAATCAATCACATTAGCTTGGACACTAACCACCACGTCACGTCTAATGCCACGCCACGCCACGCCACGCACCTGGGCGTCGTCCCACGTCACGTCACGTTTCCTTTTTATTTGTTTCTAACATTTTTTTGAATGAGTTCAGTTGTATGGCAGACACTGTTTTATTTTCATTTTCTTATGGCAATAAAACATACATACAAGCTTTTTATTTGCCAACGATTTTTCATAAAATATTCGATACATTATTCTTATTAAAAGTCCTCCCAATTTTTTGGAAGTATAAATAATATCTGCAAATATTTGTTCGACTTTTCAATCGAGTTGTAATAAAAAATACACAAGAGAAACATTTTTCCGCAAAAATAAAAAGAATGTACCGAATTTTATGTTGAGCTGAAAATCAATATATTAAAAAAAAACGCGGAGAATGAATTATTTATTCACGCAATTCATAGGAAGTTCGCTTTGGGAATTTGTGATAATTGACGGAAACACCAATTTTTTTGTTAGATGGAAAATATCTAAAGAGCTCAGTGTTAATAAAATTGAAATTTCTCAAGATTTGAGCAAAAAAATAACGTAACTACGTAACGTAACGGTCAGACCAACCTAACATAAAGAACAAAAGTTCTAATGATTTTAAAAAATTTCTACACAACTTTTGAAAGTGGTTTTTAGACACCTACACGATCTATTATTCCAAACATGAATAAACGACAAATCAGTGTAACTGAACCATTGCATGAAAAAAGCATGTGAGCCGAATTGATTAGGATTCAAGTTCGGTTATAATTTCCAATTTAGTAAGCTTAAACTGTAATACCCACTCTGCATCGAACATAGTTTATAATGTCATCTACTCAGATAGTTACTGGGTATTTAGGATGGATATGACCAGCTCACGATAACCTTATATCATTATTCACTCAGTCATAGACAAGATTCAGCTATTAGATCTCAATAAAAACAGCAATATTTTAGTTTATAGTTTTATCTTGAAACGGTACGCATGTTTTTTTATGTTTTAGAACACTGTGCATAGTAATAAAGAAGATAATAAAAAAAGTGTGCAGGTCGTCTGTATTTTTCCTCTCTGGTTCATACTTAAAGCGGGCAGAATGTTACTGTTATCATCTTCTTGTTTTTATGTCAATCTTTCGTTTTATGGTAAATCATAAAAGCTCTCGTAACTGCTTGCCCCTTTTAAGACGTTATTATCACTTTTCTTGTACTCGTTAACCTTACATGAACATTTGTTCGGTCTATTTATGTTCGTAAACAGTGAATTATTGTCGAATAATAAATATATGGGTGTGTTGTTGAATAAATCTTTTACCGTACGCCAATGATGATTATACTTAAATTAATACTTTATAGTTGAGAGCAAAATTAATTTGCACTGTTTCACGTTACAATAACTATGCGGCGAGATCCCTTTGAGGATTGAAAAGTAGAAAAGATAAAAAAAGTCATAAATCATTTCGAGACTTGACCTACCCACAAGTGAATCATTTATTGTCATTGGTGCAATGTAGCCTCCGATTGGGATATGATCATTTCAGTTATTTACTCAACATTGCGTTTCTAAATTTTGCTGTGATTGAAATTTTGTTTGATTGATTTGTTGGTAATAATCAAAATCATGGCTTTTTTTTTCTTACTATCCTTGTTTTGGAATGAGCGTATTTTAGAGCCTTAATTGGCCGGGTGGCCAATTAAGAACGGCCGTCGGCCATATCTCAGGGGTGGATTATAGCACAGGTTCTGGAAAAAAAGATTATGATGAAAGTGGCCTCGAGGAACACCTGGAAATTATTTTCAGCATTGTGGGTCCACCGCTAGAGGGCGTATTTGACAGTTAAAATTTTGAAATGCAAAATTTTCCAAAATTTACTCAATCAAGGAGCATATTAAATATTATAATAAGATTCCTCGACAAATTCCGCATATTTTCAATATGACAAGTTCAAGTCTATCTCTTCAAATAAGGGGTGGGGGAAAGTGGGAACCTTGTTACGAAAAAACGCCTGTAATTCGGGTTCTGCTTGACATATTTTAATAAACTTGATGTTGTTTGAAAGAACTTTTGTTGAACAATCGAAAATTTGTAAATATAAAGCAATCTGATTGATAACATGAATGCTAGAGGGCGCTGTTTAATTTTTTTAAATATTGTGTTTACTCGCAACAATTTTAAATGGAAGCATACAAATTTAAGTAGGTCTTTAAAAATTAGACTGAATTAGTAATAAAGCACTGCAAACAGCAAGGCGATATCTCTTTTCTATCCAGAGATATCGTAAGGAACAGGTAAATTACTGGAATTGTTCAATTACAGATTCCTTTATCTCGCTGAGAAATTGAGAAAAGGTGCAAATTAATTTCACTCACAACTGTATATCATTTAATTCATAACCTTCCTTTTTTGTTACAGCCTGTATATTTACTTATAATCGAAAATTACCTACAAAGTATATTCAGCTTTCGGATACACCCCAAAAGCTATTTGTCAAAAAGTTATTAACAAATATATATACAACGATGATTCAGGAAATTGTATAATGTAAGGTCGGCAATTACCAATAAAAAAACACCCCTAAAATCCCTTAACGAGCAAACTTGATAATTGTACGTGTAAACACAGGTAAGGGTCATGTTAGTGCCGAACAGTGTTACCACACCCACTTGTAACTACCGTATACCAGTGGTAGGAGTTGTATTAATACAAACAGGGTGCAGTTTTAAATTGGAAATATTAAAAAGTCTGTTTTGCATTGAAGAGAATGAACGTTTGACACAATAAAAAAATTATTTAAATAATTATAATTGTTTCTGAAATTTTTCCATGACCCAAAAAAGACAGTGGTGAAAATTCTCTGAAAAGAAAAATACCCTTTGCCTGTTTTCTTTTGTGTCGTGCATGAAATTGGATATAAAGGCGGTTAACGTGGTAATTCCCATTTATACTTTTGCTGATTAGGGAGTGTTCTTTTTCATGTTATTAGGGGTGGCTCTCCGACTGCGTAATTTAATTATATAAAATGCTTTGGGGTATAATGTTAATTAACATAAGCTACCTCAATATCATAATTAGTACGCTTTTATAAAAACAATAAAACAAAATAATTTTTTTTTTCATTATAATGCTAAGTAATTAAATTAGGACCTCAAGTTTTCTTATTAAATTAGTACACTTTAATCCCGTTTCAATGGTAGATTTATTTAGAGTCATAAAACATGTTTTTTTTGTGAAATAGTGTCTAAATATGGGATTAACTAAAGTGTATTTAACAAGTTTTCCTGGAAATTCATTCACAACAATCTTACCACCTAACCTTTCTAGGTAAAAAGGTTTAATAAAGGAAATTGTTGATATCTATTTGGTCGTTAAGAAGATTATCTGAATATGTT
>CAJUYI010002709.1:175-28871 GCA_910591695.1 Galerucella pusilla | reverse complement strand
GGACAAAGATATCCAGAATATCCCCATAGGGCTAATAATATCAAAGCGACTATTTGTAAAATCTTCTTCATTTTTCTATTCATATATATTAAGTCAATCACTAGATAGTCACTATTTGGACTAGCCAAATATATATCAAGTATACATCATGTCAAAAGTAACTTCTGTCATTCTGACGATGATATATTTATCGAAACAATTGTCAATTTACTTGCAATTTACACATTTTTTCAAATATATTGTGGAGTCATTTAGAAACAGTTAGTTTCATTTAAAACCATATTTAAATGAGTCGTTAAAGTATGGATATCAGTGCCCAAAAAAAAGATACAAATCAAAAAGCAAAAAATGATCCTTTCTCGCATTACGTTAATGCTAAACTGTCTACTAGCTGACAAATAACCAATGAATGTCAAATATTCAATCCCGACACTTGACAGCGGTCAAATCAAAAATATTAAATTGCTAAAAAAGAGCATATTCTCCTGTATTTTATGCAACGAGGTGAAAAAGAAAGAGGAGAGAACATAACAATATGAAGAATAATCGACCAAAGTGGCTTCTGAATATGGCTGGTACTTGACAGCTGCCAACTAGCTGCGAAATTACCATAAAAAATCAATTGGCTGAAATATTTGCATCTTCTTATGTATTTCATGTTGCTAAATTCAAATGCGATGGGGAATTTGTGAATTGTAAAACTTGGAATCAATAAAAATATAAAATATAAACTTAACGATCCTTCAGTGAAATCTTGCCCCAAAATTTTAGAACGGATTCCTCTCATGCTTAAAAGTTATTTCTTCTTCACATTCTTTTCAAAGCTCATCATTTGAAATTTTTCAATCCCAGTTTTTTTTTGTGTTTTGGAAGCCGTTCCGATGCCGGGAGCACTGCAGCCTATTGGCTTATTGTACTCTACTCCCACATTTAGTCCACCCATCCAGTTATTCCCGTACCTTCGAGTAGACGATATAGGTCCATTGGATGTGTGCCATATACTTCAGGTGGCACATTGGCTTCTCCGAAGATTGTTTGTCCCCTCGAGTCCAGTGTCTCACAGTCATATAAGATGTGAGTTACGGTCTCGGTCTCCATGTCACAGAGTCTGCAGCTGAGGTCCCCGTTATATAACCCTATTTTATGCAGGGGATCTTTTACAGGGGTATTACCCGTTAGATAACCTGTAATAATTCTTAGCTTATTCCTACTGATATTCAGTAGTTCTTCGGTCCGTTTTACACATGTGTTACCTATGAAGGTTTTACTGTGTACCTGCTTTGGAGTGTTCCTCCATTGAAGTCTATATTCGCTTTGTACCCATTTTTGTATTTGCCCTCGGACTACCTTCTTGGTGGTCCCTAGTGCTGGCTCTAGTCCAACATATGCTGTTGCTGAACCTCTTCTCGAGACTCCATCAGCTTGTTCATTTCCAGAAATACCTTTATGTCCCGGCACCCAAACTAGTCTTACTTTAATGTGGTCTGCTAGTTCATTTAGTTCTTACTGGCATTCTTCTACCAGTCTGGATGTTACCTTGTGGCTGTTTAAAGCTGCAAGGGCTGCCTGGCTCTCAGTTAGTATGTTTATCCTCCCAGTTTTCCATTTGCACTCAAATATTGTTGTTTTGGTTATTTTTTTTGTCTGAAAGTTCTAATAATGAAATTGATATCGCTGTATTTTCCAATAATTATGTCTGCAAAATCTTCACTTCTGTCAAAATCCTTACAAACCAAGATTTAAAAAAATCGTTAAAAGTTGTTTTCCAGATAAGACATTCCATATAGTGACTTTCAGTCAAACAATATATTTAAAAAAAATAGGTACGTTTTAATCGATTTATGATTTCCTATTGTTTTAAATTTTCTTAATTAAAAGAATCCATTTGACCTGGATTCGTATATAAAACAGCCAATTATCCTAATTGGAACTTCAGAATGTAAATGAAAGGCTACTATCATAAATTGTCTATGAATATCCCCCGATGCATACGATATATGTAAATCCAGGTGAAACGTTAACAAGGGGTTAGGAAGCGCTTAATTTTCTTGAGCACTTTAACCGCAAGATAAAAGTGCACAACAAAAGGAATTAAAAAGATTTGAATTTATATGCAAATATGCAGCTCGCGGTAATTTGGACATGCAAAAAAATTTTTATCTGGTTTTAGAAAATGTAGAAGCGTTATAATGATATTTCTTGGGTGAGTTTGTATGTATGCTATACGTTTACATAATAAAATGCATTGTAGCTTTGTCTTAGAATAAGCCACTATAGTACATTCAATAGCCTTCTTGGTGTGCGTCATCGTTTGTGACGTATATCCTAGCTATAAGCTTACCTTAACTTTGATGAATAAAATCATCAAGTTTCTTTTCCTAACTGAAAATACTTGAAAACTTTCCAAATGCTGATGTTTTTCCGTGTATCTAGACATATGTTTGTATTATTTGAATAAATATAACAATAAGATTAATATTCACTTTTCATAAATAATAATAAAGGAGCTCAGTCTAAGGTTAGTGTGGCCAACAAAAAGTATTTTTTTCTGACAAGAAAGACAGTTAAGGTCTACCCTTCAAAACACAGGATTTTTGCATGTTTTTTATCATTGCGAACATCTATATTGCTTTATTAAAATAATGAATACACCCCCGAAGCGTATATCTTGAAATTTAAAATGACTTTTTAGCTGAATACTTAACATATAGGTGGCCAATAATTCTAGGAACTCTTGGCATGTCCCCATTTCATTTCTGTTATCTGTCACTAGTTATGTCAGATGTCAGTGGAAAAAGTAATTAGAAGAATAGAGATACAACTAACTAGAAAGGCTACAAAAAGCTAATCGAAAATAAACATACACAATTAAAAAAATATCAACAAAAATAAATATAACTGACATTTGACATAACTAGTGACAGAATAACAGAAATAAAATGGTGACTTGCCAAAAGTTCCTAGAATTATTGGCCACCGATATGTTGAGTATTCAGCTAAAAAGTCATTTTAAATTTCAAGATATACGTTTCGGGGGTGTATTCATTATTTTAGTAAAGCAATATAGATGTTCGCAATGATAAAAAACATGCAAAAATCTTATGTTTTGGAGGGAAGACATTAACTGTCATTCTTGTCAGAAAAAAACCCTTTTGTTGGCCACACTGATCTTAGACTGAGCTCCTCTATTGACCGTAATTAACAAAGTACAGACCTAACAAGAACTGTCAGTGTGACATTGGAAAAAGATGTGAGACACATTGCAAATACGAAAGGTACGTGTGCATCCTATTTTGTATGGTGTAAATTCTTCGATTCCATACTTTTTGCATGAAATTATGGACAGCTTTGATCGGTTTCTATAGCGTCATAAGGATTGTTCTTTTATCAATAATGTCAAGCTAACAAGTTATTATCAAAAATTGAGAGAAATTGCTTGAACCAGTCTCTCGGAAAAAACTGGATTTCTCCAATTTCAAATAAAATTGCTAAATTTTTGATTTTTAATGAGTATACTGGACACTCCTAGAAGAACGTCAACCACTTTATTAGCGAGTTGACGTCGTATCTATTAAGCTGACGGAAATCTGCAACTATTCTGGAAAGTAATGTGGCGGAGAGTGTCAACAATAAAAAGGAAGTTGCAAATAAAATTTTATACAATACATACAGAGTTCGGCAAAAGTCCGGGACCGGACAAATATCGCAGAAAATATAAATTTTGCGGAAAATATTTTCCTACCACAAACTTTACTCCAACTTAAACTATAATTTGAAAATATTTTGAAACATACAGGGTGTTTCAATAAAGTATGGCGTATAAAAGTTATATTTTTTCTCACGGAACACCCTACATTTTATTGCATTTTCTGATTGCTCCTGAAAAATATGATACTCCTTCATAATGGTTCCCTATACCTAAAAACAGAAGGTTCCGAGCTATGCTTACTTTTTAAAAAATGTGAACATTTCGAAAAAAATTAATAATTCATTGATATAAAAAATTCTAGCAAATTTTCTCTTACATCTAAATAGTTGGACATTCGTGGAATGTATTCCACGATTGAGTACTGAATATTACTTTACAGGGTGTTCAGAATTTTCAGTTTCATTATTAGATCATTCAATGTGCAGTATCAGGCCTATTTTAAATTTTTTTTTAAATGGAACGTCACAAACGATGACGCACACCAAAAAGGCTATTGTATGAACCATACATTAATCTCGTTAAATAAGATAGGTACTTTTAACTTCACATTTTCAATTGTGTCAGCGATCTTGTATAGTAGGGAAACCATTTCTGAGTAAGTATTTGAAGCACATTTAAAACGTTTCCTATTGCCCTATATTCCTACATCTCCCTTATATTTTTAAGAAACGATTTTTAAAATCAAATCAGTATCCCTCAACACATTTTTCGACTCAATCTTTCCGTTAAATTCATCAAAAAGAAAATATTCAAAGATAAATAGAAAAATCATCGCCCAGGTAAAACCTCTTGTGGTAATATAGTCGAAAGTATGTACCTATATGCAGTAAAAACCATGAAGAAACTCACACTTTATAAAAGTTGAAATTCCTAAAAGTAATGTATATGATAAACGTTACCGTTGTTGGTTATATGTTTAACTGAAAGAAAAGTACTTAAGTTAGTACATATCACACCAAACATTTTTCACAAGTTACGACCTTTAAAACTTTTTATTCTATCGTTTTCATTTACACAGATAGTTTTATGGCTTTCATAAATATTTACAACACAAGATTTAAGCCCTTTGAACTCGAAGCCACTCTGAATTTTTCATGAAAACCTCAGTGGCATTTCACGATAAACTTCTCTCTACGAATTACTTTTGAATTGTAAAAATTTATATCTCAGATACACACGTGTTACTCATACGGTATCCATATTGGTACATCATTTGATTATCTGATCATTGATTTCATAAAAATCTAACTAATAAGAAAATGACACAATTTAGACTCGGTTTCACGTAAGAAGAAGCCACATGAACTGTCTTGCGCAGAACTCAAAATCGGCCTTGTTCATCTATGTCGCCTTTTAACGACAGTTTCATGCCATTGGCGTTACAAAGGAGCATCGCCAATCTTTAATTGAAAGTATAAATATTTCCACGATACCAAGTATTTTCATAAACCAGTGTCTGTTGTATGTAAGCCTACCTAAAAAGATTCAAATAATTCCCAAATATGTTTTATATAAACTACATACGATAAATACATTTTTAATATTGTCATTTTGTGTTAACTCACAAACCTTACGCTTCTGATTTGAAATGGAATGTCAATTTTACAATATGGCGCTGGTTCTGACAACAAGTTCGCGCATACAACTGCAACTTCAAGTGGATTCTTCTTAGGTGAAACTGAGTCTACAACAATCTTGCCAGTCCCAACACTTGATTCATACAAGCTAAAGCCTACCTGGCGATGGAATAAGCAAGCAAGTGTTTTGAAACTGGACCCAAACGGCTGAATTGTAGCTGTCGATGGAACCAGGATATACAGTCTCAATACAAAGCATTACAGAGTGGTTGGTGAAGTTGGGCCTAAAAAGCTAAAGCCTACCTGGCGATGGAATTAGCATACAAGCTAATAAGAAGTAGAGACTGTAACTAGGCACTGGCTGCACAGCAATAAATAAATTGAAGATGCACCTGCAGCTACTGAAGCATTTACAGATGGAAAAGAGCAATTACTACCAGAAAAAGTGAGTAAGAGAAGGGTAATGAAGATTTTCCTACAAATTGACCAATAAGCTAAATTAAATTTGCAACAAACATGCACTTTCCTTTAATATCCTATAAACTAAATGATTACGTGAATTTTGTTTATCAATCTCCGCCTTAGAGCATGGATCTTCTATTTTTAAACGAATTTGATTCGCACGTATCTCTTCGTTTCCTTATTTATAAACTGTAAACCCGATGACAGCTCCAGCCTGAAACTTTACGACCGCATCTCATGAACATCAATGATTTGCCTGTATCCAGTTTCATCTCAAGCTGTATTATACAGTTCTGTATATCGTATTCTGAAGACACGTACAAGATCTACTATTCCGTTATTATAAACTAGAAAGATGTCGCTAGCGGATGAGGTCGAAATGGATTCTAGCTCCACCATATTGGTGAATGGAATGGAATGGAATGGAATGGAATGGAATGGAATGGAATGGGATGGAAAGATAAAAAGGTATCTAACCCCAGTGCAAATAATTTTGTAGTGGAAGAATATAAGTAAGCAGAAGCAGATCATAATATTGAAAGAAAGTGGCAAAGCCGACAAAAGAGGGAAGATCTGAACATTGGAGAGATGAAGTAAGGCTTAAGACAATAAAAGATACTTCTAGGTGACTACAACCTATTTAGAAGAAGTCCACTTTCAACAGAACATAGTCGCCTGAGTGGGCACCTAACAAAGCTCAAAGTAGTGGAGGAAGGAGAACACTTAAGTTACTGTTGGATAAAAGAGGAACACTTACCTAAACTAAAGCAAAAAATAGGTCTGAAGGAGTTATTAGTCTCTGAGACTTATCTCAGGAAGTAAGGGATAGATTTTTTATATTTCAGTGAATGTCCCCCAATATACAAACATAAACCAATGTACAGTAGTACCAATTTTAAAATACGAACCCCATAAGATTAACGAAACCGAGCCGCCACTGAGCTTTTCCTGGTATTACTTGGTATAAATTATACATGGGAACGTTGTGGAATTGAAATGCGAACGTGAATTTTCATAGTTGCCGTTCTTTTGCTGAGTAAATAAGAGAAAGGTGTGCTGATGTTAGCGTTGGTATTGCTGGATACCTAGTACATCCACAATTTCCAGCGAAATGTTTCATTTTAATGAATCGTTTACGGTTTTGACTACTTTTGAAATTTGCATTAACTCAAATGTGTCGGGGAAGCTGAAATAACGATTTTATGAAATTACGGTCTTGTTTACATTGAAGTAAGTTAAGTAATTGGTGTCGTATTTTCAGAAGCTATATATGGATTATTCTTTTTGTTAATTTTGTTGGTGAATTCGACCACATTTTTTTGTTATATTTTGACACTACAAAAAATTCAACAACCAGACAATCAATAATATTTTGAAGTTTAAGACTGCAAAAAATGTATTGTCAAATTTTTTAATGTATAATACAGGGTTTCTCATGATGTTTTGACGCCCACTTATTTTCATTAATTACGGATATACAAAAAAGAGTTTCAAATAAAAGTTGTATTATTTCACCTGTACCGACCAAAAATATAGCAACAGACTGAACTTTGTATACAGGGAGTCCCCAGTAAAATGCATCTTCAATATTTCAAAGTGGACACCCTGTATTTTTTATAGTTTTGAAAAGCCCTGCATTTTCTTATTACAAAATATATAACATTATGTATCATTAGTTTTGTTCTATAATGACGGATGGTACTACAAAAGAGTAACCATACATAACTGACATTTCAGAATGAAACAATTATTAATTTATTATTAGCTGTCAGTACTTATACTGAAATGGATTATACTGCAGATGAAAAAGTAGATATATTCTCAATTTATGTGGAAAATTGAATAGTATGATATGGAAGCACGATAGAGCACCGCCACATAATGTCGTAGTCGATAAGAACATTTGAGTTATCAATTCCATGTGTGGCTCTCGGCAATAAGGAAACCATTAAATGGTCGCCAAATAGTCCCGATATAACACCATGTGATAGCTTTTTGGAAGGAAAAGTGTATTTTGATTTAAAAACAAATATTAACTATATCACGGCAAAAATTCGCGTTGAAATTGATAATTTAAATGGTCACAATAACACAGTAGCTGACGCATTAGAAAATTTGAAACGAAGATATTACTTGTGTATTGTCAACAATGGAAAGCCTCTATTGTTATTTTAAATGTAGTATTGTATCCCAACTCATTAATTTTGTTGACTTTCTAAATATATAGGTTGTTTTTGAACTATATGTGAATTTATTTCCTATCTTATAGTAGGACCATACGTCATTATAGAACAAAACTGATGCTACACAATGTTATATATTATGCAGGGCTACTCAGAACTACAAAAAAATACAGGATGTCCCATTTGAAATATTGAAGATGCATTTTATTGTAGACAAAATTCAGTATGTTGAAAAATTTTTGGTCGGTAAAAGTAAAATAATTCATCTTTTATCCGGAGCTTTTTTTTGTATTCCCGTAATTAATGAAAATAAGTGGAGGTCAAAATATGGACGCACGCGAATTCCCGTCAGGATAACCACTCTACCTGTGGCTTAATAAGGGTACGTTAAACTGTCACTCGAGTTCCCGTCAGGGTAAGAAACTGACCTGTTTAGGTGTTTATTTGAGCAGGGATGAGTTGCGCGCAGCGGTCATTTTCTACCTAAATACGAGTCCTGTACATTCACAGTTGATTATTTTCTTGGTAAAATGTGAAATGAAATATCTTATTGTATGACATTTTTAACAATACTACAGTCTACTAGGAATGGGATCCAGAGAAGTGCGCGCTACAGTAACGGATTTATTGGGACACCATTTTAATATAAGGTAGGTTAATAGAATTTTTCAAAAAGATAAAATGTAGGTAGATAAGACATTCCTTTACCAGTGACGGATGTCAATAAATCCATCATACCAATACTTCATACATTTTATGTCATACTAGTTCATTACTGTGTTTTTATTGCTTAGTTACCAACTATCTAATGTCGTACTTTAAGCCCGTGCGGGCATCAAGTTAACTTTATTGCCCGCGCGAGCATAAAAAGATCGCCGAAGTATCCAAGCAACACAGTTTCATTAACATCTTTTCTTGCATCCAATTTAATAATTTCTCGTATTCCATGTCGTAAGCTTCTTTAGACTTTTTTGGCAACAGATTTTCACTTGCTTTTCTTGCTTTTTCAATAATTTTGTCAGGAATTCCAAAATCTTCGTCTATTTTGACTTCTAACTTTGACACATATGAAAATTATTGTGATTTTATGACATTTACGTTTGTCAACATTCACCTAGCAAAGATAGTGTCTACTATGTTAAAATGGCAATGTTATTAATTCAAACCGGATTTTTTCAAATACTGATTTGTATTGGATTACAATAACGAACTAGTATGACATAAGTCTGTATGTACCGCGGGCATAAACAACTATTATCAAGAAATCTGTTGAAATGTCATCAATAATATTTGTGACAATACGCAAATCAACTAATATACATATTATGTGGATATGGCTGAATAAATATTTAAAAGACCTTTCAAACAATGTATTACAACACCTACATTTTCATTTGAAAATTTTGGCGATTATGCTCACATAGACGACGTCAAAAATAAAAAAGGTATCCTTACGAATAGCATATTTAGAAATAAAAATCGACAGGCTTATGGATTTTTATTAGAGCGGAATCAAATAATACTTTGGAACAGATGGTTTGGCACGATTTAATTTAGTAAATTGGGAAGTCGAAGCAACAGTTTAATTTTTTCGTTTCGTTCATATTTAATTCCAAGCTAGATATTTTTTTAAATCCATTATGATAACTGATTCACAAATGGCGAAGAATGCATTTTCTGATATCTACAAGACGCCCTCACCAAGTTTTACTAACAAAACTAAGAATAGAGAGAGATATTGCTTCATTGTCATAAAAAAATCTTACAATTTTATAGATAAAGCGACAATACGAGTATATAAAAAATATAAACAGCAAAAACAAAACAAACATACTGGCTTATTAACCATAAAATCTTAATAATAAATAAATAAAAATTAGGCTTATAATACAATATTGATATTGTACTTTATACTAAATATTTAATTATGCCAATGTACTCAAAAATCTATGGAAGATTGCAGAATTCTGTCACAGAATAATAAGGTCTTTCAAGCAGAAATGCCTTTGTCAGTCTCCAGAACTTATTAGATGTATTTGCCACTTTCATTTCTAATGGAAGTTGATTGAATAATTTTTTGGCATTGAATAGGATGGAGTTTTTTACCAGGTCAGAGGTGGGTATAGCTAAGTAAATATCGAAATTTTTTCTTTTAGTAGGGTAACTATGAATAGGTCTCTAAAATGAATTGTGAAAGTGTTTGCGAACCAAACACACGGATTCTAAAATGAAAAGAGCGGACAGAGCAAGATTTTGTATTTTTTGAAATAGAATTCGCAATACCTAAACCATAAATGTAACGAATCGCTCACATAGGTCACACCAGATTAACCCATTAGCAGCTGTTCGAGAAAAAAAAATCACCTAAATGTGATCTGTGCAGATGTGACATCGGTGGAACATTTTCTAATTGACTACAGAGACAAAAAAATAACCTACCGAACCTTAACATTTGATTAGGAAATGGCTGTAAAGTAAACTCTCTCGTTAAGTAGACTAGCATAAGGCTTTGACCGACATTGATGTTCACATATTGTTATGTGCAGCTTCTTCGTGCATACGACTGCAACTTCTAGTTGGTTTTTCTTGTGTGAAACGGAGTCTACCTGAACGAAATACAATTATAATAAACTGTAAGCGTACCGAGTCGTCCACATGGTTGATGCGACTAGCTTGAAATAAAAATAAAATCATTTTCTTTGATATTTTTTTTTTCAGATATATATTTATCTTTATAGTGTTTGATAAATTTTATGTATAAAAACGATTGACAAACCTACGCTATACGGATTTCTGTGATATTCAAAATTTATTTCCTGTGAAATAGGAAATTGATGTGCTATAAATACCATTTCGCGAGCAATATATTTATTCATTCCTTACCTTCCAGCATTCCATTTTACGCAGTAAAAGGATTTATTCTTTCGTGTATAAATGCTTCTTCGTATATAGTTTTCCACTAACAATAATAAAGGAATTTTCAGATCCTTTTGAAATCAGAACAGGACAGAATTTACGCATTATTGTTCAGCTCCCTCAGAGAATGACAAAAACAAAAAATTCTTCATGTTACTCAAACCATTAAGCTAGATAGAACAAATATTGCGGATGACTTTTTTTTGCTTTTTGGCTAAGGGACTTTGTCCATTTATCCCTCAACTCTATATTCTATTTTTATTAACTAAAGAGTATTGAAATAATAAAGCATTCGTTTGAAACCCGCCACAATTCTTTTTGTTAATAACTCTGTAAATCGTAGATTTTCCAACACCAAGTGTACTAGTAACCAATTCCATTGTGTCATTAATTTTGAGTACCTAGGTACATCTCTGTAATATCCCATAAACATTTGGTTGTTAAAGGATTATTGCATTCCAATACTCTATGTACTTTTTGAAACAAACTATAGTAGCAAGTTGTATAAAGACATCTTAGCAGGTGTATTAAGTCAGGGGAGGCACTCTGAACGCGCGAGAGTGCTGCCACCTTGAAAGTCGCGTCAGTACCAAAATTGCTAATTTAATAAGAACCAAAATGAGAACTGTAACGCTGTTATTGGTAGTTGCAGATACTTCCACATATTTCAGCGCTGATATCGTAACCTAACAACTGCAGACCAACGTTTTACGACGTGTACCTATCTTGAGTGTGTCTTGAGTTATTCCAATTTTTGATTTTAAAAACTATTTTGCCTATTTGTGGGTGTGTTGAGTAGGTATTTGTAGTTGGTTTTTATTGTTTATAGCGGGACTTTTATTTTAAGTGACAATGTCAAGAATTTGTATTGGGACAGTCTGTAATGTGAGGTGCTTCATTTTTATGGGAAAAAACATGTTCCATCAAATAAAAAGTGACAAAATATTGTAGTGGTTATTCTTTCATACTGCTTTAAACTTTCCAGCCATGAAGAGCAACGTTAAGTTAAGTATACCTACCCAGTTTATTGCATTGTTGTTGAACTCCTATTTATTTTTTTTTCATGTTCCTCATTGAAATATGTGAAAAAACGTTTTATTCATTCTATACCTATTTGTATTAAATGAAATATATAAACCTAATGATCATTGCTTTACTATTCCCACTTCAGACATTATATGGTCCATTTTTGCATTGTTATTATTGTTGAGTTACTTCAAATGAAATATCAAAAAATGGACCATAAATGCCATTTTGCAATAAAAGTAGAATAACAGTAATTTTTAATATGCCGCCAAAAGCTTTAAAATTACAGGAATCTGTTAGCAAAGTTCACAACCATCCAAATAAATTAATTTTCGATAAAAAACGGCTTGATGCTTTAATCCACTCAATCAAGACATTAATAACAATTTGGCATGATTACCATAACATTATAAATCAAGAACAATCTCTTAGTATTTTGAAAATAACAGAAACTCTGTTTCAGATTTTCTTCCAATCACCAACGAGTCGTTAATTTCTTAAAACAATTTTCAGGTTCGTTGAAAACCGATTTTATTGCAAATCATAGCTGTAGTTGTGAACATTTTACTAGGGGCTTTTGAAAATATTTTCGTAGCCTGTGAAAATGATATTTAAGAACAGCTTATCAAAGTTTGGCATCTGTTTTATATACAAAAACACAACTAACATGTTATCAGAAATAAATATTGTTAGTTTTTAAATATTGAAGGATAGGATTGAACTTTTGCAATCGCCCAAAAATTTTTGTAACCAGCACAAGTATTTGAAGGGTCATTAGCAATATCAAACATCAACGCTCACTCTGCTTGCCCATTAATAGTATATTACGTAGCGTGTGTGGTAAGAACCATTTTACGCACGAATGGAAAAGTTATCCCGTGAGTGCGTAAAATGGTTTACAACACGAGTTACGTACTATACTTAATCTACGACCTACTTATACTTGTATTTATTATAAGAAGCATAAGAAATAACAGTTACATAATTAGAGGTGCCAATGAAAGAAGCACATTAAAGAACTAACATTTAATTATTATCAATGTATTGTTGATAATCGAAAGTCCATTTTTCAATTATAATCAATACGCATATACTCAGCCCTTTGGGCTTTTCATAGTAAAACGTGGCATATCGAATGTTTTCAAATAGTGAATTTCAAATAAAATGGCGATATCTATTTTACAGTTGCTAAGATGTTGCCAGGGAAGCCGTGCGATTTAATTTACAGCTGGACGTTTTTTAACAGTGCGTAATAGACGTCATTACATTGATACCGACTGTGTGTTATTGACTAATTACAGGGGGGATCGTAGGTAAAATGTTTTTCCACTAGTAGATATGAAGTTGACAATTATTGCTGCTTCTAGCTAACTGAGAAGTTAAACTTTTCTATTAGTGGTTAATAATCAACCTAGATGAGTAATGAACAAATTTAAATATTTTGAGAATTCAACATAAACTTGTGCAACATAATTTTGTATACCCAGAAGATTGTCTTCAACATATTTGCTGCTCGAAATTACCTATCAAGATAAAATCATTTGAATAAAAATGCCATTGAATTAAAATTAGCGCTCAACCAAAAATGACTGATGACATAACGAGTACGTTCATAATATATTGAAAACTGACAGTGTACTTTTCACTCAGACGACGGGGTAAACGCTTCTCGTGCTGCGTTTATGAATTATTTTTGATTTTGCTCTTAAATTTGTCTTGTAGTGGAAAAAATTGTATATTCACCATGGAGGGGAGGACATTTATAAGCCTCGCACCTTATTCCGCTCGGTGCAAAGCCCCTCGCGAAATAATTTTGGTTCTGGGTCAATAATAATAGTCTCCACCACTTTGGTGTATAATATACTATTGATTGTTAATAGCTCTTAATAATACACTTGTTGGTTAAATAACTGTATCTATTGAGTCAACATTCATGGCAGAACTAGAAGCTATTAGATTGGGGTGTTCTTAAACCTGTCCATGACTTATCCTAATATAAAATTAAACTCAACCAGATTCTAAATAGCGTGTCTAAATAGGCGTGTCTTTAAGTAGATTTTTAATCCCTTTCATCACCTTTGTGGTTACGCTTTGTCCTAAACCCATTATTTTCAGCCTTTCGAGTGGATTTATTTTGATTAATTATTTTTCCTACCAAGAAACGGTGATATATAGCTATTTCGACATCAGTTTTGCTGGAAAACTGATGGCCAGTGATTAAACTTCCATGTATTTTTCAGATATTCTGACTTTCCGCTCGAAATCTTGAAAACATTAATACATTTCACAAGCTAGAAGTTTGTCTAAATGTTACTTTTTTCATCTAAGTTTCCCAAACGTTTTTATTAAGGGATGTAAAGAAACAGGATCTTTATTAGTCAAACATTTTTGGTACATTACAAAATCGGAAGTCTCGAATACGATTCACATTTTGAAAATTATAATCAATAGTCGTGGAAAATACCATTCTGCCGCTCTTCTGGCTCCATTCCTTTCAAATTTCTTTTCTATTTTATCCCTTTTCACGGCTTCTTGTCAAGCGACATTATCCGTTATTATGCTGTTAGTGATCTGCAATCAATCCGGCCGAACATATACAGTTAACATTCCCACAGAGATTATGTTGTCGCATTTTTCAAAATGGATGTGTTTTTGTTATTAATATGAAAAGCTTCTTTTACATCATCAGACTGAAACTTTACCTTTAGTAGTTTACTTCTACGAGTACGAGTACCTACCGAATGGTCAGATTGAAGCCTGTCCTTTCAAGCAGCATTGATGAAAACATCAGAAGAGGATATACCGGACATAAAATTAAAATTTTCAGTACATGCCCGGAACCAAGTTGTGGTATCACAAAGGATTACATAAGAGGGCAAGTCGAGAACCGACTAGTTAAGGAACACCATTTCAAATAGAGGCTAACACAAGGACACCTCCATACTGAGAGTCTACTGAATAAGTTAGACAAAGGAACTCTCGTCCAGGCTGTTGAAACTGGGTGAAAGAAATTTGAAGACAGTTACCGACCTGGTGACTGGACACTGTACTCTGAGGAAGCATCTACACAGGATGGGCAGAGTTAGTGAGCCCATGTGCAGATAATGTGAACTCTACGATGAAACACCTACTCACTGCTTCTGTGAGAACTTACAAGGACTCAGACGAAGTTCTTTGGAGTGGAAATAACACAACCATCACAACTATTGAAGATCCCTCCAGATAAACTGGTGGCCTATATAGAAGACACGAAGCTTATGGAATGGAAGTAGGTACATAAACATGGGTAATGGTACAAAGATTCAGTTCAAGTGCCTGCGCTGTTAAGCCCAACACAAACTTATTAATGAATGAATGAGACCTGTTTCACACTTTTGATACAACTGATAACGTTATTTGTCAGTTTTGTGTTTATATGAAATTCGGCCTGATTCTATAAGGGAGTGGTTACAGCTTAACCACTCAGCTGAGTGGTAAATAGCTTAAGGTAACCACTTTATCGGATCTCGGATTCTATAACACCGAAGTGTTTAACTTTTCAACCATTCTAACCTCCAAAATGTGGTTAGTCTTAACCACCAGGTTTCTCTGGTGGTTGTGCTTTAATCACTCTTTCCTGTCATTGTCAAAGTGATTAAAGTGAAACGGATATGATGAGGACTACGAAGGTGATGGTAAGAACAACGCCTATATAGAAAACAATGACCCCCATACTGACTGCTGGAAGAAACATAAGGGAAAGACTGATCGCACGCCATTCTTAAGTTACTGTTGATTATTGTGTTGTGAATATTATCATTAAAAACTATTAATATTGATTGAGAGCACAACTTTATTGAGCAAACAACAAATTGTTAAACAGAAAGCAAACAAAAAAATAACATTAATAAACATCTCACAAACTAAACAGTGTTCACTGTTGAAAATAATAATCTAATACCTAATGTAGTCTTAAAAAAAACAACAGTCATTATTCGGAGTCTGAGAACATGTGCCCGCATAACGGTCGCATAACATAACCCCATCGAATTGGCAGTTTGACGTTAATGCATTTCGGCGCAAGTTCTGTCAAAAACGCCAGAATCGGCTAACTTCGCATGATACATTCGAACTACTTCAATCACGGTGATTAAGCGTACGAAGTTTAATAACCGTGGTTGATTTTGGTTTTATAGAATCCGAAACATGGATGGCCTGACTAGACGACTAACCACATTATTAGGCTAATCACTCTTTTAACCACTTTCTTATAGAATCAGGCCAAATATTTACTACTTCAATCTTTGTTGCTAGAGGTTGGGCGCCGTTATGGAGTAGACTTCACAGGAACCCACCTAAGAGTTACTCTATAACGGGATACCAGTATTGAGAGTATTTGTAGGCAGTCCCATGCAAGTCTAGTTTTGATCTAGGGCTATGCTCAATATTTCAGTCGAGAATCTCAAACGGTTCCAGAATTCTCAATTCAGTAAAGATATAAGAACGTAAAGTGAATATTTTCTATCTGGGTCACTAAAATACTTAGAAATAAAGATTGCGTACTATATAAAAGCTTTCGCACAATTCTATAAAAATGTCGTTGACAGTGTTTTGAAGTTTTTCGTTGTAAAAAAAACAAAGAATATATCATTTTCCGTCATGTCACGAAAAGCTCGAATTTCCTTTCTTTTAATAGATATCCATTTCGGTGAGTTGAATGGAATATTAAATCTTTTTGATATTTTTCCAATAAACACCATAGGCGCCAACGTACGAAGATATATTTCTTAAAGCACAGTGTCACGGTTTTTATTTATAAAATCTTTGACCGCAGTTATAAGTTTAGTTATCGACAATTCTAACAACATAAACTGTTCATTAGATACTAAAGTAGTTATTTATGTCTCAAGAGCGAAAAGTGAGGAATTATTCCACTTTTAACTCGCAATACATTTTTTCTACAATCACTTGAATATATATTATAACTAATAAATTGATAAATCCATACTTCTTATTTCAAGTACCTGTCAAATACTTTATAAAATTTTAAACTTATAATATTATTATTGTCAATACTGTCAACAAACTCCTTCTTATTCCACAATTAGAAAGGCCTAAGCTAACAGGGCCCTCCAGCCAGTATATGTAAAATATTCAGAACGTGGCACAATAATTATTAAGCACAAGAACACAAAAAAAAATTAATACGGTAACATCGCAATCACACTAATTAATTATTTAAAACATTAAGAACTTAACAAAACAGCGATTTATTAGATTGTAAAAGATTTTCAGAAGACAAAAACACTTTCTAGCCAGATTGCTTTATGATGTCACTGTCACTGCCACTGTCACTGTCAATACAAGTATGTTTGTAGTATCAGTTATTATTGGCAACGAGCGTTTTGCAATTTTTTACGCTCGGTGAGCGTAAAGTAACCTTTCTCAAGAAATGTTAACTTCTAGTTGTAAATGGCAAGCGAAAAAGCCTACTTTTAAAAATATTTTCCGACTAAATACTCTAAATACTTCTGTATTACACAAGATGGAAGTTCTATAGAGGTCAATTCCGCCTTGAGCGCACTTGGAGACCATTGCAAGGTAGCCTGGGTGCCAGGGCGCAGGGATCATAAGGGCAACGAATTGCAGGATGAAATGGCCAGACAAGGCTCATTACTGTACTTCATTTGCCCGGAATCCTTTTGTGGCGTCGCAAAGACGAGAATAAATATGGCCACAAGCAAGGGGGTGGCACAAAAATCTCTAAAATGGTAAATAATCTCACCAGAACAGCGACAGGAGAAACAGTTTATTAGTTCTCATAGAAGCCCAGTATGTGACTGCACAAAAGTTCACTAACTTAGTATTTGACAGGTGTCCTAACACTTAAGCTTAAAACTCAAATAGTGGAACATGATTAATGTAGAATGAAAAAACAAACCTCTATGCATATACTTGCACATACTTGTGTAATACATAACACTACAGAATCTAAGGAAGACTGCTGTGAAGGTTAGGGATATCCTGCGAATATCCCGAAATTCCTACAAGAAGGAGACTTTGCTAAGAAACTAAGTAGTAGAAAGGACATGGATATTTTAGGTATCAGTGAATGCCACCCCAATATACAATATCTCCCAGATGGCTGGTAAAGTTCTTACAGCCCAAAAAAATCATTATCTAAAACGCCTCTGGAGCTATTTTACAGTCATAACATGTGTGACGGTTACACGTCATAAGTGGGATTTTGAAAAGCCTTTAAGCAGAAAAACGTGAAAAACTCCTGACTTGATACCTTCTAGATTTTTCTTATATATCGGGAATCAAGCAATACGATATAAAAGGGAAACACTCAGAGAACTGTAATAGGCACCTGCCAAGTTAAAAAAAAAAGTATACCAATATAAAAGACTTTGAATATTTTTTCCGCACTGTAATGCTGACGAATAAGTAATAAAATGAGGGTAAAACCGATACGTGGGGGTGGTTTTATGGGGGGTGAAGACGTAAAAACATTTTTTTCAATGGAAATATTAGAGTAAATAGCGAAATTTTATGGGAAGGGAACTGGCACAGTTTGTTTTTGTATAAAATCATTTTTCTCCTCCAAATGGAGTCAAGAAATTTTCTAAAATCCACTTTTCGAAAGTAAAGATACTCATAGCTCGACTAATATGACAGATAGAACGTTCTAGTTTTCAACAATCGATTCAGGGGTGAACTTTACATATTCTAGTGGATTTTGAGTCTATAAATCCGAGCAAAAAGGAAGTTAGCGTGAACCAGTTCATAATCAAATATCCCTACACCTTGCTTCAAAATTTTTTACAAAAAAAAGTTTTCGACATACAAAATGCTCAAAATTCGTCTTGAGGGGTTTTTTGGACGAGAAATTGACTGCCACAGTCCACTTTTTAAAACTAAAGATACTCAATTTCGACTAATGTGATAGATAGGACGTTCCAGTGTTCACCAATTGATTCAGGGGAAAATTTTACATGTTTTAGTGGATTTTGAGTCTATAAATCTGATCTACTAAAAGTTTTCTACGTTTCATTTTAAAATATGATAAATACTACTTTTCAGATTTTGAAGTACCTACTTTGGGCTTAAAGGTTAAAATTTTAACTTCCATAATGAAATTCTAACTCAGCTTTCGTAAGAATCGTCTACTCATTTCTGTTTCTTGTTTACTAGTGAATTAATTTATTTTCACTAAGCTCTATTTTCGCTATTCCGTTATTTCTTTTCAATTGAAAAGTCATTTAGAATTCTCTTACTTTTCAGAACAAATAAATATATCCATAAAGTAAAGCTCGAATCTTGTTATATTCACAACATGAAAAATGAGTTCTGTGTATCAAAGGAAATTGTCGATGACAATGGGATAAATTTACATAACAAATAAGCGAATGTAAGCGGTGTAAATATTTTATTTTCTGAATGTTAACTTAATTTACAAAAACTAATTTAAACGGGGAAATGTTCGGAAAATTCTAGAGATATAAATAGATAAAAGATATGTAAATGGTAGAATTACGTCAATTTTCTTGCGCTAGTCAGTTATAGCCAGTCACGTAGCTATAGCTTTTACATGGGGAGGGTTTTGGTTTTTTTCATCTGATAGGTTTAGAAGGGGAAAGCTTTATTGAAGGCGCCGCCTATGGCAAAAAAAAATCGAGTGCCACGACCTAAAGCAATTTTTCAAGTTCAAGAAATAATGTTAAGTTTTTTTTAATTATTTGTTTGACTTGGCTACATCTAATAGTATATTATGTTACTAGGAGTAGAAGGCCAACATTATTGTTGAGCCCAGATTCTTGCACTGCCGAGGCGCTAGCCGAGGCTGTGCAAACTGGGCGAAACATATAATGGGCCTTCTGCTCCGAGTAACATATACTATTTTTTCTTCAAGCGTAATAATAATATGCATTTTATAAAAAATATAGAAGGCTTTGTTTATATCTCAACTATTTAATTAATACAAACGAAAAATTACATAAAGTGTTACCTATTTATTAACAGTAATATTAAATGTGCAGTTTTGTATACTGCAGTTGTTTAAATTTAAGCCACTGCCACCGCTTTCAGCTTCGACATTTACAATTTTGTCATTGGTATACATCATATTATTAGTAAGTTGATTGTCGATTATTATGTCAGCGATTCCAGAACTATTACTTGGTTGTTCTTGCCAATTAAGTATTTTTTGTGCAGTTTGTGTTTTACTGGAAATGGAATCCTCTAAGTACCCTTCAGCAACACTGGTGGATTTCCATCCACCATGCCGCTTTAAAGCGGTAATATCACCTCCGTTGTCAACTAAAATAGTTGCGGAAGTCCTCCGAAGGCAATGTCCTGTATATTCATGAGGATTTGTTAATTTCAAAAACGTAGCAACGTCTTTTGGTACGTTTGATATTTTGTGGATACCCATTACCACACGGTGACATTTACCATTCTGGTATTTAATAAAAAATCGCTGCAGGCCAATATCATCCGGACGAAGAGCCGTATACTGTCTTACCAAATTCAAATAAAAATCGCCAATTATAGTAAACGACCGTTGTTTTTTGTTTTTTGTGTTTATGATTTTAACCAAAATTAAATTTCCCAAATCTTGGATTTCGCTAGACTTTAAATTAACAAGTTCATCGCATCTAAGGGCTCCTGTGACTCCAAATATTAATATAACCTAAAACAAACGTTGAAATAAATAAAAAAAAAAGCTGGTAGCACCGGGATTAGAACCGCTGACCTTTGCGACCGAAGACAAAAGCTCTGCCACTGAGCTACCGTCATTAAATGTTATAAGTAGGAAATGAGGTAATATTTGCTGTCAAGTTAAATATTGATCTGCTAGTAGATATCACTGTCAACGGTTTAATAAACGTAATAATGATTAAAAAGAAATAAGAAAGTACCTACCTTTGTTGCTAAATAAACATTATTTGGTGCATCCTTGAGAAATTTATCAAATTGATCTTGTGTTAATACTTTTGATTTTTTCGGTGTATAATTTTCCCCTTGGCGCTTTATAAATGCAATTAATTTGCTATATTTTTCTATTTTAACATTATGTTTAATGTTTAATTGACTTTTAATCATTGAATACTGTGCCCATAGAGTAGAACTTTTAAACTTTCTGGACAAATTCGTGAAGTATGCAAGCATAACGTTTTCCGTGTATTGCTGTACATTATATTCATTGCACCATTTTAGAAATTTTTCGTATGCAAAATCATACAGTTTACGCGACTTCGTTGGAATTAGAGTTTCAATACTGGAATTAGCTATTTCAACTAATTCCGGAGGCGTACATTGCAATTCTTGAGACATTTTTCACAAAATTTTCAAAACAGACAAACGTCAAATTAAATAAGTTTAAAAATGACAGTTCCTACCTACTTGATTACAACGCCCCATTATTTTATTAGTACAATAATGAAAATTAATTTTTGTACTAGTAAAATAATGGGATATTTCTACGGTCTGTGTTGCAAAAAGTAATATAGTTATTATTATACGCTTGAAGAAAAAAGTATTTTTAAACATCGCTTTTCCTTTTGCCCCCCTTCTGCTGAAATGGTTATAACCATGTACATATATATTTTTTTCAAAGGAGCCGTCCCTTCGCCGGCAACCCCTCAGCCTCTTGGGCTTATTGTGGATTCTCCTAACATTCTGACTACAGCCTTTTGAGCCAATCCGTTCCCTGTATTAGCTCATACAGGTTCTTTACTGGTTGGTTGTAGAAGTCTGGAGTCATTTGGGGTCTTCCATTTAGTTTTTGCCTCCTGTGGTCCAGCGTCTCACAGTTGCATAATATGTGCAGAGCTGTTTCAGTGTCCTTCTTGCATCTCCTGCATGTGAGGTCTCCGTTATACAGCCCTATTTGGTTCAGGTACTCCTTTGTGGGAAAGTCTCCCGTAAGAAGCCCCGTGATGGTGCGTAGTTTGTTCCTGCTCGTTGAGAGCAGTTCTTTTGCTACTTTTTCTGATGGTTCTTTCATAAATTTCTTCCCATGTGTTTGCCTGGGCGTATTCTTCTAGAGTTTTATGGATTGTTCTTTTACCCACCCTTTTAACCATGACCTAGTGGAGCATCTGGGGATGCTCACAGATGGTTTCGGGTCCGTTCATCAGTGTTGACGATCCTGCTCTTGCAAGTTGGTCAGCTTTTTCATTGCCAGCGATTCCTTTGTGACCTGGGACCCACTCCAGTGTTACACTGTTCCGAGTCGCCAGTCTTCTAAGTTCTTCGCCGCATTCCCATACCAGCCGAGATGTTACCTGTATATTTATTTGGGAGCACCTTTTTTAAAAAGATGCTTTCAAAAGGCTTTTTGAAAATTGAAGCTTTTATTAAAACAGAAAATCAATCTCACAAAAGTAAATTTAACCTCTTCAGCTAAATTATTCACAATTGTTGAGGAATCTATTTCTATTGCCACATCCCGATGAATTCTCATATTGCGGCAGTATGCTAATAAAAAATTATTGTACCTTCATTGTATTTTCCATGAGGAGGGTTTGAACCCCCAACCCCCCCCCCTTATATACGTCCCTGGTTATAGCTAAGAATACTTAGAGCTCGTACATGGGAAAATATAACAAAAAAATGATTATACTTTCTACCTCACCCTCTAACATGCCGTTCATTTTGTTTTTGTTGTTTGTTTTAAGTTTCGAAGTTAATTATAATCATTCGTTCATTGTATCCAGGATTGTAATGAAATCCATAAATTTCTGTGGTAATGATACTTATTGAAGCATCATGAATCGGAGGATTGAGGGAAATAAACAGATTGCGAAAATTCAATTCGCGACATATGATTTACAAGTACGACAAGGGGGATACATTAGAAAAACTACTTGAAAGGGAGAGAAGAATAATTGTGCGCCGTCAGCGATGGGGGTGTGTTCATTGCCTCCCACTTTAATCGTTGTTGCCAAATGTACTTATCTGTAAAAATTATTCCCAATTTTTGTCGGTTACAATGTTAAATAACAATAATTGTTAAATCGAAAGCAGTCTATAGATTTTATTTATTGCAGATTGCAATTTGTCCAAATTTTTCCTTATTCTTATTTTTGTGGATTTCACTTAATTTTCAAAAGTCAATATTACCAATCTAGATTTTCTCCCACTAAATATGGCGTTATCCCATGTTAAAAGTCAAATGCAAAATTATGTAATCGGAGGGTGTGGTCATTATGGTTTTCGTACAACGTTGCCAGAGCTTTAAGAAGCCCATAACAAATTTGGAAATGGTTATCTTTTAATATTCATGAATTGGAAAATAATGTTAATAGAATAAATCCCAAGAAACAAGCACATTATAAAATTAACGGTCAATCATATTTTCAATATTGTTAATAATAAAAAGACCCATTTATAATTATTATCACTACATAATCAGTACTTCAACTTTTTCATAGTTAAACGTGGCAATGTCGAATGTTTTCGACTGCATTCCTTTCACGGTTTCAGATAAACTTGCCAAAGTATAGTAGTTTTTCAACAGTTTTCGCAGCTCTAAAAAAAGAACTGGCTTACATAAAGTTTACATACTTACTGAATATGTTACTTACATAGTTGAATTCAGAAGAAAACATCTTCAAAGTATGAAATAAATTGAAAAAAAGATCAACTATTACTTTCCTTTTGTTGTCAAATGACTTTTTAAAATAAATACTCTTGCAATAGATAAAAGCTTAGCAGTTTATCATACTTTCAGATTTAAAATCAGGGCTCCAACGTTTGATACATTTCGCCATTAAACAATATAATCAAGTTTCACTTTGTGCTATCAGAAAGCTAATACATAAAATATTATCGAGCGTTTCCAAGCTATTATTTATGCGGTTTAAGGGTAATGCATTTCTTAAGGATAGGTGGAGAGTATGAGCTTACAAAATATTTGTTTATTTGGGAATATTATGTTAATGTGTAGGTAATACAGTTAATAATAAAGTTAATATATAGCTAATTTTCTCCTACCCAGTTCCTGATAAAAGTCTCCGAGGCTAGTGTTCCTTTAGACCCAATTCATGAAAGAATTTCAGGATTTTCACAGGCTTTAGTTTAGTAGGAGTTCTCTTTGTCCATCACACAGAATCCACATTCTTCTTGCTCAACTAGTTTGAGCTTTTCAAGGTGCCCATTCATGCGACAATGTCCCATTTAAACCAGTTTTACTGTGACTTAGACATTCATTTGTCCTCAGCGGTTGTAGTCATCCAGAAGTAACTTTCCAAAGGTCAGCTCCTTTTTCGGCGTTGTCTATTTCCTAAAATATCCCATTGAGTTTATGCTGCAAAAACGTTTCTGACCACCCAAAGGGTGTTTCAGCTCCTCTCTTTGCAATTTCATTTCTTTCTATTTGAGTGTGTCTTGGCACTCACAATAGGGCGACTATTTAACTCAAATATAGTTCAGTATCACTATCGTCATTTAAATTGATAACTAAGGGAGCTACAGTGACATATAAGCATTTTGATATGTATCTTCAACCTTACTAATTTGCTGAATTGAACTTTTCCAGTTATATAGGAATATTACCAGTAGGTAGGTGCAGGTCAGACAAAGGAAAACAAACACTAAAAGCTGTTTTCATATCGACACAATCAAATTAAAAGTTGTATAGATAAGATGGTCAACAGTTTGAAAAATACAAGCTGGGAAATATGTATTCCGAAGGATAATTAAATAATTAAGAGATTATGTTCAAATGTCACTTTACCAGTGAAACATTTTACTTGTAAAATAATCATACTATAGTCAAATGCAGTCTTATCATGCGGGTCATACGATTTAACAAAGACATACCCACCGTTTTTGTTTTCTTTTTTTTGCGTTTAATCATAACTTCCAAATAAAATCCGTAAGTTGAATAAAACAGACTTATGCAATCTCGACGGGAGAAAAAAGGATATGTATAGTTGAAACAATACCCTTCTTGGTGTGCGTCATCGATTGTGACGTATATCCGGGTTTTCGGCATGTCGTTCATTTTATTTGCTATTTTGTTAACCTCAAATTTGTTAAATAAAATCATCAGGATCGTATTCAGCCAAATTAGAAAAGGCTATGCAATTAATAATCACCAACTTTTTTTTCTAACTGAAAATACTTGGAAACTTTCAAAATACTGATGTTTTTCCGTGTATACATGCACATTTTTGTATTATTTAAATAAATAAATCAATAAGATTAATATTCATTTTTCATAAATAATAATTGACCGTAAACAACAAAGTACAGACCTGTCGAGAACTGTCAGTGTGACAGTAGAAAAAGACGTAATACACATTGCCGCTACGAAATTAACGCCTTCATAGTATTTTAAATTCTCGATTGATAGGTTGAGCTTGCGCGTAATCTAAACATCAACCAATCAAATTTTTGTAAGTCAAAGATTGGGGTTAAGATTTGTAATACATTTAAACGGTTCATTATTGAGATATTTTGATGAGGATTAATCACAGACCTGCCTTTTTTTCCATTTCTTTTTACGCAATGTGTTAGAAAGACATTAACAATCGATGACGCACACCAAGAAGGGTATTATTTCAACTATATTTAGTTTTCAGCGATTCTAAAAAGTATTTCACCAGCGAAGTTTTTATTTAAATGTCAGTTTTGTGACTTTGACAATTCAAAGTGACAATATGAATAATAAGAAGCAATTTTCCGGTATTTTGCACCCTCAACCAAAAAAAATAGTACTTATTCTGATAGATCATTTCGAGAATGAATGAAAAAGTGGAAATTCGTCAACCAGTGTGCAGGAAACATCAACCATCATTATTTTCCCCGGGTATATTTGTAATCTCACATTTTAGTAACCTCTGTGTCTTCTGATTTGATACATATATGGTTAGTGACCTTTGAACCCGCACGATAAGAGCGCTTTCGACTGTACCAGGCATTATCTTCTCGCTTTTCGAAGAAACGAGTAGTATCTGTGCTATTGTTATCGGATTAACGACTACCTATGCTAAGGGTTTTGGTCTTAAATCAATCATGTTGGCATAAGTCCTTTGTTACATTTCTCTTTTTTTTCACACATATTTGTATACATTTTTTTTGGAATCCACAATTCTCTCGGGTAAAACATATTTGTTCTACTATCTTTTCAGTGAGATTTCCATCTCTTTCTATCTATCAGCTAAAAGTATTATTGTAACGCTTAGGGACTTTCCAGAACACAAAGCACTACTTATATTATCCTTATTTCCTTAGTTTCCATATTCGAAAATGCCGCTGTATAAATTTAAACAACCTGCCGGTGTTCCGAATACAGGATAAGTTCCGAAACCAGTTTCCACATACCTTTCAAATCCAAATTTCAGAAAATTCATTCGATAACAGACAATAAGAATTGCTTTGATGAATATGTTATACATCCTTTTATCGTAAACTTTTTTTTTTTATCTAATGAGAATGGGAAAGAGCCGGTGTTAGCAGTTTGTGCTTTGTTAACTGATGAATCGGGTAACCAAGAGGGCAAACCCCTGCTGCGCTCGAAACGAAAATTGTTAACATTTATGCAAAAAGTAATAACAAACTAGCGAGTGCCGTTAAAATAAAAGCACCTTTACCTTGTCTTTATACTAGGAGGAGCATTTTAAGAAACCTCACTTACACCACTAAAAGTTACTAGATTAAGAGGGTGTTCCGAAAGGGTCGTGTTTAGACTTTTCGAACTAATTGACAATTATGTGACATATTTATATTGCTCGCAGGTGTCGTGTCCAATGAAGGATCAATGAAAGTCTAGAATTTGAATCATCATTGGCCACAGGCTCTAGCGAAAGTTGTAGCCAAATGTCACATTATTGTGAACAAAATGTAAGGTTATCATAAGTAATTCATGTCAAATTTGATGATATAAATTTGTACTAAAAAGCTATCTACTGTATGCTTAAATTATTCTCTATTCTCTCTTCTCTAATAATGTACTGTACTGTAGGTAAAGCTTGATGTTAAAATATTTACAATAATTAGATTTTACTTGGAAATTTATATTATTAACAAGAAAAAACAAGCATAGATTTTGTTTATCAAATTGAATAAATAATAAAAATAGCACTCAACTGGGTTGGAATGTAATACTTAGTTAAAAATAAAACAACAAACGTGAAAAAGATGTACCTAATAAAGATTGAGGTTATAATATTTTCATATAAACACAAAACTGACAAATATCGTTGTCAGTTGCATCAAAAAAGCTGTGTGAAACGGGCGGCAATTTAACCAATCACTAGGCTGCAGAAATGCCAACTTAAATTCAAATCGCTCCTCTCAGTTTAATAACAATATACTTTTCGACTATTGTATTTTTTTTGTTTTCTTTACCATTTCAAAATGGTTGTAAGATGTAAGCCATCCAAATACCTTGAAATATATTCAAACATTAAACAATAATTTCGCAGTAATAACAAATATATTAAATTATTTATTATTATTATTATGATGAATTTCATCAGAAAACTCTGAACTCGGTATCATCTCGATATCTCACTAGATATGGCTTTAAATCTGGCTGGCGCTTTTATTTGAATTGTGGAAGCTCGGATTGTGGGCAAGCCTATCGGGTAGATTCGTTGAAGCTCAGCAGCTCAACTGAAATTCAAATTTTAACAAAATGAATTAGTGTATCAAGTTTTTGTTTTTGTTGAACTAGAAAAATGGCAAGTTCAACTATTGGTGTTCGTGTTCAGCAAAAGCCATCGGTTCGAGTAGTCGTGAGTAATTGAGAAAATGTTGATTTTTTGTTAAAGCATAAATTTCATAACCTCAATTTTGACGATAAATCATTTATTCATAAATTAATTCTTGTTCTTTTTGGTTGACGACAAAACTTCATGTGGCATCGTTGAAATTGTAGGTATTAAAATAGGTAATAGGAAAATTTGTAATTTCCGGCTTTCAGAATAGCGTATTCAACCATCTTGCGCCAGCCCAGTGCAAGCTCGGAATTTTAAGATGCAAAAAGTAGAGCTGGTTGCGCACCAGTGCACATAGTCTAATACGCTATAAGTTCAAATAAGGTTATGTTGTTATATCATGATTAGTCGTTCAGCATTCGTTTGGTAGGATAGTTTCTCGACACTCTGTATTATGCTAGTGACTTATTCCTTTTTTCCGTTTCTCTTTTCATTTGTCTCATAATCTAAAACTGAATTTAAAAAAGCACATTCAAACGGGAACAAAATAAGAACAACTGAATACTCCTGTATTTATATATCAGTGTCCTCGGGGAGAATAAGACTGGGAAATTGGTATATCGATATTCCTGTCAAATTATAGTTCACTTGGGCGGGTATAACTACAGCGGTATGGCGGTATGCATATATATTATATTGGGAAAAGGTATATTGTAAAGTTCCATAGCGAGAAGCGTTATTTCAGTATTGGAAATATCCAGGTATATAGCTCCTGATAATTTATAAAATTTGCCTTATTCACCATAAATTCGAAAGGTATGAAAGTTTGTTGCTTGGCAATTTCCCGAATGACATTCCTGACAAAATCTTTGAGCAGTAAGGCGAGTGATTTTATAAAAAATTTCATGACCGAAAAACAGCAAACCTTGAGAACAATAGTTTTACCTGCACAATTTTTTCGAAAGTGGTTTTCGACAAGAGTTAAAAGGGGTAAAAAATTGAAGGCTCTGTAGCAGAATAGCTTTGGTCAAAATAGCGCTAGGTTAAAACAACGGCGGACAAAATAGCGCTGGACAAAAACGGCGCTATTTTGTCCGGCGCTGTTTTTGTTTTGCGATATTTTCGTCCAGCTCTATTTTGTCCTGTGCTATTTTTGTCCAGCGCTATTTT
>CAJUYI010002708.1:0-28872 GCA_910591695.1 Galerucella pusilla | reverse complement strand
GTTATCAGGATAGCATCATAAGTTTTCATCCAGGTTTTCTTATGATTCATAATTTGAATAGTTGTTAATCGATACACATTTCAATACACAAAATCACAAAACTGAGTATACATATTTCAAAAACTTACACAAAAAAACTATTAAGAAACGCGTTTTATTAACAACATTTCCAATATAAGCGAAAGAAACGCGCTATCCCAATAAAAACCGTTCCTGGAACGTGCACTTCACTGGATTTCCATTTCTAGTAAAGTTTGGCAAGTTTATCTGTAGCTACGGGGCGTCGGTAAGAGGCGAGGAAAAACATGGCGTATATCTGTCAAACGTACAAATGGCGTATGGTATCTATTTTACCAAGTAAAACTGAGATTACAAAGGTAACTGACAATACGAACACCACTGGATAAATCAATATCACTCAATTGACGAAGTGAGAGGGAAGATCTCACGCACGCGCTTGCCAATAAGAAGTAACCTGGTCGATAAAAATCACCAATTATGTAATCGGAGGGTGTGGTCATTATGGTTCTCGTACAACGTTGCCAGAGCCTTAAGAATCCCATAACAAATTTGGAAAAGTGTTCTCTTTTAATATTCATAAATTGGAAAATAATGTTAATAGAATAAATCCAAGGAAACAAGCACATTATTAAATTATCGTTCAATCATATTTTTAATATTGTTAATAATAAAAAGACCCATTTATAATTATTATCACTACATAATCAGTTTTTCTATTTTTTTATAGTTAAACGTGGCAATGTCGAACGTTTTCGACTGCATTCCTTTCACGGTTTCAGATAAACTTGCCAAAGTATAGACTATCATATCGTTGGAATGTCATAAAATGAAGTGTTTCATTTCACATTTTGCCACAGATATGATCTACTATGAATGGACCTTAATAAAAATTTGATTACGAAATTTTGCTGTCTTAAGCTTCAAAATAATTTTTTGATTGTCTAGTTGTCAAATTTTTTTTGTTGTGTCAGTTAGGGATAAAAAAATAAATATCTACTTATTTTTTCTTGACAACGGTAGCTGGAACGCTACCGAAACGTTGAAATAAAGAATTTAAAAATATTGTGATTTAATTTCCCAAGAAATTTGACAACTTAGTTATTATGTTGGTCGTTCTGAATACATTAGTGATGATTACCAGAAGTAAGACTTTTGTATTTCGTGTATTCATTTTTTAAGTGAATCTTTCCTTCTTTGCTAGTTTAAATTTCAATCTTAAAATTGATGTGATGAATTGAATATTTGCAAATGTAAGATCGGTTTTTCAATTTCGCATGCAATTAAAATTGCTTGCAATAAATGTGCCACAAACAGGCTGTAATGAGGGATTAGTCTAGTTGTGATGAGTTTATTCACGCAATTTCATAAGAGGAAACTGTGCACTTCATTAGATACACTCCATCTTATATTTTCTTATTAGCATTCGATATAGTTTGTATTTATGCTACCACATACCTACACTTCTCCAGGCTCTTGAAACTAAACAGTTATTCAAATGACTCGGCGTTGAAACGAATAATTCATTCAACAGCTTCAAAAGCACATCTATGTTGGTTTGATATAGCTTGCAAAGACAAAAGTAAAAGAGCAGTAGCTGTACGTAATGGAACAAAAATGTTTTGCTTCAACCTTCTGTGTACAAAATGTATAAATAGAATTGTACGTTGAAGATCAGATGTATGAGAAAACAAAAATCATCGCTTAGCTTTGATGTTAAAACCAGAAATAGCGAAAAGCAACTTCATTTCAAAGCATGGGTATGGAGAGTGTTGTAGTGGAGATTGATGAGGCAGCGCTAGTTAGGGAGTACAGAGGCAGAGGTAACTTTTTATTTATTTATACTTATACATGTACAAGAGCAGGTTCGGCTAATGAAAAGTGTTAATAATATGTAATTTCTCGACAGCATATGATTCAATGATACATAAAACATTTTAAGTTGCTATGGACAGATAGTGTGGAAACCACTTATGGAATAAAATTCTTTATGTCATTATTTTAGAAAATTATTAAAAATGCCGAGACACGTCAACTTTTGAATTTTTTGAATTGAGTTGTGCGTTATGTGAACATAAATGTAAATGTACAGGGTGATTCACGCAAGTATGCCATAGTCGGTGTTGTTTTTTTAATGAAACACCCTGTATATTTGCACATTTTTGAAATCCTCCTAATGAACCGATTCAAAAAAACTAAATATGAATTATATAGGGTGAAATTTTTATTTTTACAGTTATCAAACACATACATAAAATACCTGATGCACTGAGAAAATTTCCAGCAAAGCGTTCTATATATTTACACAATATATTAGTTTATCCACCCAATTGATTGGATACTTAAGAATAAGTTATCAAAACTAGATCATACATAAGTATGTGTTTAGGATTTTAAATGTTTTTTTTATATTCAGAAAAAATTTCTATTTTTTAGAGGCTGGGCAATATTAAAAATAAAGTTGATTTTATTATGTATCAATTTATCACAGTCCTGTTATGAAAAACAGAAATATTTCTCTGTTTTTCTAGACACCTTTGTTTGTCCACCCCATTATTTTTATACAGGGTGAATCACGACCAACGGGATGGAGGTTTATGTCAAAACGGTGAAAGTTTTTAAAAATTTCCCACTTTTCAGTAGTTTGTACATTCATATAAGCTACATTTTAAAATTATTTTGGAATATACAGGATGTTCCAATAAAGTGTGGCGTATCAAAGTTATATTTTTTCTTATGGGACACCCTATATTTTATTGCATTATCTGATTGCCTCTAGAAAATGAAGTACTTCTTTATAATGGTTCCCTATACCTAAATACAGAGGGTTCCGAGTTATGCTGACTTTTTTGAAAATGTGAGCATTGATATAACAAATTCTAGCAGATTTCCTCTTACATCTCAATAGTTGGACATTTGTTGAATGTATTTCACGATTGAGTACTAAATATCTATTCACAGGGTGTTCAGAATTTTCAGTTTAATTATTACATCCTTCAATGGGTAATATCGGGCTTAATTTAAATGGAACACACTGTATTTTGATAATTCACCTTCCTAAAAAAAATGTCCTCTTTCGAATGGTATAAGGGTGTCCTATACCTACGTATTATACTTTACGTGCAATTTACAATTTTCTTAAATTGTATGGTAAATCTATTTCAAAACATATATGTAATTCTCTTCAAATTTCAAACTGATGATTTGTAAAGAAACAGTGAAGTTGCCAATAAATATGCACACTGGTAGTTGCAGAGGTACACTAGCTCATTTTTTTGCGATAAGTATTTGAGTACATAATAAAACAAAACACATTTCTAATAAAGCAAATACATAAATACGAGTACTACAAAACGAACAACAAATTATTCAAAGGAAAAAATGGAAACTTACTATAATAAATGTTCAAAATGCTTGCCATCTTGTGCAATGCAACACGTGATCCTAGCTTCCAACGATTTACCTACATTATTTAACATATCGGGTGTTATAATCGCGAAAGCGTTCGAAATTCCCAATTTCAAATCGTCTGGAGTAGTAGGGTATAGAATACACAATATTTTTAATTTAACCCCATTCGAAAAAAGCTCAGTTAATTCTGGTGACCTAGCTGGCCAATTAAAAGGACTGCCTCTACCTATCCATTTATTTATGAATTTTCTATTGATGTAGTTCCTAACTGCACGTTAAAAGTGGACAGGAGCTCCGTCCAATTGTAGCCACATTTTCTTTCGGATGCTGAGTGGTAGGTGTCAAGAAGGATCCAGAAGTCTTTTTTAAAAAAACTCAAAAATTTTCTACCATCTAGGTGTCCGTCAAAAAAATACAGGCCGATAACATACTCGCCCACAATACCTCCCCGAACGTTTACACTCCATCGGTGTTGGCGATCAACAGTGCGGAAAAAATGTTTGTCCACGACCACCTAATAATAAGTCAATATTTTACCTCCTAACTAAAGGTATATGGTACCCATATATCAACTGTCGTGAATTATGGTTCATAGTACACTGTAGTGTATTATGGTTCATAATTCCCGACTAGAGATGGGGGTACAATATGAAATAAACTATTAAATCTGTGTATTTTGTTAGGGAAATTTGTTTCTGACATATATCGTGTCTTTAAAATATTGTAATTTTTAGTATTGATACTTTTCATAACGATATTTTCTAATATTAAGTATTTCAAAACAATATATTTATAACGGTACGTTGTATTGATACTTTCTACGGTATCGCCCATCTCTATATATGTCAAATTATTTGAAGTAGCTGCTAACATTTTGAGGTTAGTAATAAGTCAAATCGCTACTGACTTTTATTTATTAATAATTAAATTAAGTGTCGTGGACAAAGTATAGTATTCTACTCGCAATTTATGGCCATAATTCACTTGGGTGACTTGAGCCCCTCGCCTGCGGCTCGTCACCCATCGTGAATTATGGCTATCATAAATTGCTCGTTTAATAATATACTATTGTTTGCTGTTTCGTAATAATGAAAATTATGTCTATTAACTAACCCATTATTGTGGAAAGTTGATTCGTCAGTAAACAAGACATTATTCAAAAAAAACAGGAACCTCTCCAACTTTATCCAAAGTCTATAAACAAAAATTCAAACGTTTATCATAATCCTGTTGTGTCATCTGCTGGTGTAGTTGGATATGATACGGATGGTATCGATTTTTCTTGAGTATTCTACACACTCATTTGACCTATTCCTAATTCACTTGAAATATTTCCATTACTGGTATTAGGATTTTCCGTAACCGACAGCAGTACATCAAATTCGTTGGCGCGTTGGCCAGTAATTGGTTTAGTTTTGGTCACCTTCTCGTATGCAACGCTACCAGTATCACGAAATCTATTGATCAGTCTTTCGAGAACTTCCTTATTTGAGTGAATTCTATCAGGGTACTTTTGAGCATAAACTCTAGATGCTAGGAGACAAGTTTCTGAACATTCCCCCAATGCAAAGTATCATGTCGACTCTTTCGTTTAACAGGTACTGCTTCATTTTTTGTAGCAATAAAATTAGAAAGTAATGCAAGTTTCTTCAGAGAATTAACAAAGAAATGTTATAAAATGACATGTCAATAAGTTAGGTACCGATAAGATTTGTATGAATTTTTTGTTTTAAGCTCGATTTTCCATACAATTTAGGAAAATTGTAAATTGCACGAAAAGTATAATACCTAGGTATAGGACACCCCTATACCATTCGAAAGAGGACATTTTTTTGAACATGGTGAATTTTCAAAATACAGGGTGTTCTATTTAAATTAAGCCCGATATTACCCATTGAAGGATGCAATAATTAAACTGAAAATTTTGAACACCCTGTGAATATATATTCAGTACTCAATCGTGAAATACATTCAACAAATGTCCAACTATTTAGATGTAAGAGAATACTCGCTAGAATTTGTTATATCAATGAGATTAATTTTTTTCGGAAAACTTTTTAAAAAAGTCAGCATAATTCGGAACCCTCTGTATTTAGGTATAGGGAACCATTATAAAGGAGTACTTTTTTGTTTAGGGGCAATCAGAAAATGCAATAAAATATAGGGTGTCCCATGAGAAAAAATATAACTTCGATACGCCACACTTTATTGGTATACATCCTGTATATTTCAAAATAATTTTAAAATGTAGCCTATATGAATGTACAAACTACTAAGTGAAAAACATCCTCAAACTTCCACCGTTTCGCTATAAACCTCCATCCCGTTGGTCGTGATTCACCCTGTATACAGTGCTATTCAAAAGGCACCTACCCCCTCGTCTCTTTTGAACGGCTACACTTACATTAATGAAATTTGGAGGGTGAAAATAAATTGTTGTAAACTTCTCTACGAATGGTAACAGGTGACGTAATAGTAATAGATGACGTAATAGTAATAGATGATGTCACAGTGCCACTCTGGCCAATAACTTTAAATATAGGACCTCATGGCAAGTGATATCTCGTTTGAAAGGCATTGACATTGGCTACATAGCCATATTAATTTTGTTTGGGTTTAAACTAATTTTGACGGATAAATTATATAAATACCAAAATTATCAAAATTATTTTATTAAATTCAATTATTCAAATATCAACAGTTGATTCTTATAGCAAGTGTCCGAAATGTACTCCGTCTACTTCTTGACAGTAGTACATCCTATCAGTAAACTCTTGTCGTACTCGTTCGAATGTGTCAGCTGAAATTGCATTGCATACTTCAATAATTATTTCTTTCAAAACGCCAATGCTATCTGGTGCCGAAGTATAAACCTTGGATTTCAAGTACCCCCATAGAAAAAAATCTAATGGTGTCAGATCTGGTGAACAAGGTGGCCATTTGGGTGTTAACCTTATATTCCCTTTCCATGGTCTGATAAAGAGAACTTTGTCTTTCTTGGTTGAGCTAGGCTAACGAACAGGCTAGATGGTAACTGTTAGTGTAAATGTAGCTCGAACAAGTAGATAAGATATATTCAATTGAAGTCAGTGAACCAGTGCAAACTACTTCATTTTATCGAATAAAGTGATAAACTCAAGTTTTGGAACTTTAGTTTGAGCGACCAGGGGTCGCGACGCAAAAGATCTGACCGTTACGCGTTACGTTACGCAACGTTATGTTACATTGCTTCGTTATTTGCCTTGCTTTTGCGTGCTTGTGCCTCCTTAGTCTCTCTCTCGTTTACGAAGCAGCGATTCATAATAATAAATATGATCCTGCCCGGATTTGAACCCGGGCCGCCCGCGTGCAATGCGAGCATTCTAACCACTGAACCACCGATGCTATATTGAAATTCTATGCAAAGCTGGTATTCGCAGTGCTAGTGATCTACTTGAATTTGTTCGGATAAATTTTTACTATTATTTCCATAACTTTTTGCGCGATTAAGGGGTCTAGGTACTTTTCGAAATACAGGGTATTGAAATTTTGGAAACTTGAATGTTTTAATTCGATAACTTTAAAATTGATGGATAAATTGATTTGACATTTGGCAGGTAGTTTTTAAATGTAAAAGGGCATATTTTGAAAGAAATTGTAGTTTGTGCAACTAGTGTGGATATGATGGCCATATCGCACGAGGACGAAGATGGAGCACGACGCCGTAGGCGGAGTGCTCAATCGTTCAAGTGCGATGTGGACAATTCACACGTGTCGAGCAGCATATTTTTTCTACGACCCACTTAGGAAAAAATCTAGAAAATAGAAATTTCTATAAACTGTGATATAACTTCAAATTAAAAATTTAACAATTCAATTTTATGTTTCCACTAATTTTGTGGTAAACGAATGTCCAATTTGTATAATGCTACGGTTTCCTTTTTTAAATATACGATGCTGTTATAAGTAGATGTTACCAGTCGGACTCCCTCATGGAGGGTACCGTACTATTATCTATAATAATGAATATTCTGCTAAATATTTCAAACGTCTACCTGTTGTCGTTATTAATATCAAGCAGAATGATTATTTAAAAATAAAATTAACATTAAAAAAAAATTCCACGCGGGGAATCGAACCCGGGTCTACCGCGTGAGAGTCTGGTGTGCTTACTACTCAACCACCAAAGAATATGCAAATTGTTTATCTATAACGTCAGATGTATCACATAACTTTTGCTTAAAAGGAACTAAAGTTCCTACCATGTGTCCCGCGACACGTTCTACTTTTTTTTTGTATGAACATCGGATAAATGCGATAGCAAATGCTTGACATTCTCTAAACTCCCACCAATGTCCAGGAAAAATTTAATCATCTTGAGAAGAATAAGAATTGGACATACCTTTTTATAGATAATGGACATACTAAAAGCTAACCTCTCGTATGCAGCAGTTGTTCATTAACTGTGAAACATATCCGGACAGAATGTGTTAATTATACTCTAAAAAGGAAACAAAATCACCTGGAAAAAACATTGATATAACTTTAAGTGAAGCTAAAAATCACATAAACTCATTGAAATACTTGAAAGATATTCAATTGCATAATGCACTATAAAATGTGATACTACTATAATATGTACACTTTATACACTGTGAATTCATAGTTTATTTACGATAAAAAAAAAGTTGCAAGACAAAATATTGTGATGTTGCCAGGCTGTAGTTTTTTTCTTCACTCAAACATTAGAAACAGTGAATCATTTACATTCAAATATGTAACAACAATAACAATAATTAATACAAATAGCGAATACTATTACTTACGTTTTTTACAGCAGTAAGCGGAAGAATCGGGCCCCATTTCGGCATTATCGTTCAAAATAGTCCAGTATTACGTTGAATTTTATTTATAACAGTTCATTATACCAAGAAAAATCTGCTCCATGAATTCGCTGAGAGTTTCATATTCAGAGTTAATAGTGGAGCGAATCCAATAACTCTCAATTTCACGTAATTACAGTCCAAAACAGTCAACGGAGCTCGCAATTAGTCAAAAAACCTCAATTCCACCAAAAAGCACACAAGATGACTGAATAATGCACAAAGCCACTCGAATAAAATTAGCGTGAAAATGGACCATTGTCCATACTCATTCACTCAAATGCAAACAATAATACGAAAGAACACTATAAACAGTTTAAAACGATACTCAATGTGTTTTTTTATCAAGAAATGGGTAATAGAAATTGAGGGACTGTAAATCGAATGTAGTAATCTTGTGTTTTGAAACTAAGTATGTGGCGTGCTTCGACAATTATTATTGAAACAACGTTATAGTAACCGATGTAGTGAAATGAACATGAAAGGTGAGCGGTGCACCTCAAAAAAAATGCACAGAAAAATTAGTTGACCGATCATTATAAAACGCAAGGAAAAAACTAATTGAGATCGATGAAATGTTATTAGAAACAAAAAAACTGTTCCGATGGGCAGTAATTTGTTATCAACCAAGAACTTGCGAAATTCCGAGAAATAAAAGAATAGTTACATTCATTTATTCATTTTTTAAGGTGGATTGTAAAAAAAAAACACTTTTCTACTCCTGTTTTTTCTTCGAAAGAAAAATGTATTGTGTTCGAATTATCGGCAATTGAAAGTAAAAAATCGACCGAAGAAGGTATTCGAAAAAAAAGTTTCTCGTCTTCTACTACAGCTTTTTCAAAGTTTTAAAATGCAAATTACTCGTGAAAACATGTATTTTAGGCAGTTTTTTTTTATTTCCTCACTACTTTTATTCAATTTGTCAAATTATTTATGATAAATTTGAGAAATTTACAGATTTCTAGGCAGATTTGCCATGAAGGAGCTCGTAACGTGTAGGTACTGATTTGTGGAACACGTTTTTGGTTAATATCTTTAATTAAAGTAAGTATATATATTTCTGCTATTGTTCATTCCTCTTCATATCATGAACTGTTTAAAAGAATCTTTTCTCAAATGGAACATATTTCCATCCCACGACTAATAACTATCAATAATCAATATCAATATCAATCAGCAATATTTTATACAAAGAACGCCAGCTGGAACAAACCTATAATGTTTTATTTTAGCCTGAACCCTATTCATCTCTCAATATACACATTGGAACCCACAAAATTTCCGATATCAATTGAATATACTGCTTGACCATCAAACAACCAAATTCAACCCAAAACCATAATCGATTTTTCACTAGGATATTACTTTCTGATTATGGAAACAAATTAACATGACTCGTATGAGGATCACATCCTTCGTACTGTTCCTTTGCAATCACGTTCTAGCGGTAACTTAAACAAAACTTAATTACTGAAACATACTGAAAACACAAGGAACGTGTAGGGCCGAGCAAGAGAGCCGCTCGAAACCCTTGTCGTCAATTACAAAATGGAATAAATGGTTTTGTACGAATTAACGGGGTTTATACGAGAAAAAAACGGATGTGAGTTGATATATTGTGAGTTTAGTGACAAAAAGTAGGATAAACACACGATTTTCAACAGAATTATTTCATTTTTTTGTTAAGGCATGGAAGACAATATATAAAATTTCAAGAAAAATTCAATGTGGAAAGGTTCACTTATTTGTAAAAATTTGCACCCACCACTATAAACGTACAATGAAATTTGTAATAGGAATTAATTTAATTGTAAAAATCACTATATCATAGGCGTATGATGAAAATTTTGAAGGGGAATCATTTATTTCTTAAAATAGGGCTCTATTATTTTTGTTTTTACTTCTGGCAATAGCTTCCATGATTACCTATTCCTTTTCCCTTTTTTCTATTTTCCCCAATCAAATCTTGCTCCTCCCCTCTTTGTGCCTCGTCAGCTTCCACAGTTTCTGTTATACAGGGTGGTCATTAAGTGAAAACCTCAAAATATTGCGACTTAAACCAACTAGCCTCAATAAAATGTTGATATTAAGATAGATACAGGGTGTTAAACATGGAATTTTAATTTTAGTTTTCCACAATAACTTCAACGCTTTTTGACGTAAATGGTTTTTTGATATGAGAAATCATAATTTTGTACCTATTTCGATGTATTTTGTAGAGGGCGCAACATAGGCCACGTATGCGGCATAGATGTACGCAAAACTTTTTTTCCTTTTTCATTAGCGCTACTTTTGTAAAAAATAATTGAAACCACATCATCACAACAAAAAAAGGTATATCTGTCAGTATCTCCAAATCTCAACGGTTTTAGAGATAATGACGAAAAATGTAGTGTTACGATAATAAAACCGTTTAGATTTGGAGATACCAACATATATACCGTTTTTTTTGTTGTAATAATGTGGCTTCACTTATTTTTTAGAAAAGTAGCGCTAATGAAAACGGTAAAAAAGTTTTGCGTACATTTATGCCGCATACGTGGCCTATGTGGCGCCCTCCACAAAATACATCGAGATATGTACCAATTTATGATTTCTCATATTAAAAAACCCCAAAACTCAATTTTTTGTGCATATACGCAAAAAAACGTTGAAGCTATTGTAAAAAACGAGAATTAAAATTTCATTATAAACACCCTGTATCTCTCTTAATATCAACATTCTATTGAGGCTAGTTGATTTAAATCGCAATATTTTGTACTGTACTTCGATGTACAATTATTTAAGGACCACCCTGTATAATGTTACTTAGCTCATATTCCTATTTCTACAGAAGTGAAGTAAGCTTTTTTATGTAAGCGGTACATAACATTGCTCCACAAAGGTAGCTCCCTCAGAGCACACAGAAAACTCGTTTACTGCCAAAGCATTCCATTAAGTATATTTTTTCAAAAGTAATTCCAGAATATAAATAGTAAATTCAATTTGAAAATTAAATATTCAAGCCCATTTTCAGCCTCAAGTAACCTCAAAAGACTATGTGTTAAGTATTATACTAGTGAATATTTGAAATATCACGTCACAATATTGCTTCTTTCACTATCCTACAGAGTAAGTTATTATTAATCTCATCTATATAAACCAGAGTCCACCATGAATACACCATTGAGGAAAAAATTATTTATGTATTTAAAGTTCCTTTTTTGAAATTGACTCTTTGCTCGAAAACACACATACTTTTTTCTACAACCGCACTTTTAATGGCTTAAAGTTTTTTTATTCTGAGATATATGGAGGACTGTCATTTTCGATATATTAGATATTTACGTAATTAATTATGAAAAGAGCGATATTGTTCAACAAGCGTAATATTTGCCAAAACGAGCGCTAGCGATATACCCTTCTTGGTGCCGTCGTCGATTGTTAATGTCTTTCTAACACATTACGTTGGAAGGAATGAAAAAAAGGGCAGGTCTGCGATTAATCCTCTTCAAAATATCACAATAACAAACCGTTGAAATGTATTATAATCGTCAACCCTAATCATTGACTATAAAAATTTGATAAGTTGATGTTTATAATACGCTTAAGCGCGACCTATCAATCGGGAGAAATTACAGCACTTAAAATAGGATGCAGATGTACCTTTCGTAGCGGCAATATGTCTTTCGTCTTTTTCTAATATCCCACTGACAGCTCTCGTCAGGTCTGTACTTTGTTGTTTACAGTCAATTATTATTTATGAGAAGTCAATATCAATCATTTTTATATTTATTTAAATAGAACAAAAACGGACATACATCAGCATTTTGAAAGTTCTGAAGTATTTCCAGTTAGAAGAAGAAGCTGCTAATTAATAATTTCATAACCTTTCCGAATTTGGCTGAATACGATTCTAATTATTTCATTTATTAAATTTAAGGTTAGCTGTATGTCAAAATAGCAAGTGAAATAAACGACATACTCAAAACCCGGATGTACGTCACGAACGATGACGCCCACCAATAATGCTATTGAATGTACTATATTTGTTTTTCATCACCAGTCGTAACGAACGCACAGAACAACATAACCCAGGTTGCAAAAATATCTGACTAGAACCAATAAAATATTATAAAGCTGCTTTTTCTACTCAGTCTAGTATCTCTTTATTCCAATTTTTGAAAATATTTATTTCCTCCATGGTTCCTACACGGCTGTGGTTACATGCAAAATTTGAATACTTAACCGGCTTTCCCAATAGTAGAGGTGGGATTATTCAGTATATATCATGCAATAACTGACCTGTTCCAATACAGTGTGAATCATCTCCTACCTCGTATCGAGATATGTATGAATTGTGTCAAATAACCATCAAAAAATGTCTGCTTCCATATTTTGATAATATACAGGGGAAGTTGTGAAGTAGAACATTTTCATCACAACATTATCTACGAACTCCGAACAATCTACCAACTTTATTTGGTGGTTTTTCATGGGAACCTTTCAATAATTTCATTGCCAATAATTTGGTACGATTCGGTTCTGGATCAAAGACTTTTCCTATGATCACATAAAAAAGTGACTATAGCACTGTATAGTACCACAGAACAACTAAATACATAAAAATTAGGAAGCTTTGTATGAACTTGGTAAGTTACATAAAATTATAATCTATTTACAAGGAAATGAAATGAATTTGTCTAAATATGGGATTAACTAAAGTATTTAACAAGTTTACCTGGAACCTCATTCACAACCATCCTACAGGAATCTTTCTAGGTAAAAAGGTTTAATAATGGAGAATTGTTAAAATCAAGTTGGTCAAGTCTTAACGACCTAGAAAGATTCCTGTAGGATGGTTGTGAATGAGTTTCCAGGTAAACTTGTTAAATACTTTAGTTAATCCCATATTTAGAGGAATTCATTTCATTTCCTTCTAAATAGATTATAATTTTATTGTTAAATATCCGTATAATTTAGTATAAAGGCACTGTATGAATAGAAAGTTTCTCATTATACCTCCATTCGTTTGAAAAAGCTACTGTGTTAGCGAAACGCGCCACTTTATGTTTAAATACAATGTAAATTTAACAAAATAAAATTGTTTGATTCCATAACTAAATAGATCATTCTTGGCACAAATAGATCACCCCATAAATTTCCCTATTTTCAAAATACTGAACGTTTTCAATATAATAGGAATATATCAATAATAATACATATTGCTTCTGAATACTTTCACCTTATCAATTCTACCTTACCTTTCGAATTATCCATGGCGCAATGTTCATCCCAAAATCATTTGGCCTGTACCATATTTTCATTAACCGCCACTAAAAACCGAATTCGACCATTTCCATTTACCGACAGGCGATTGACAAATTAACAAAAATAATTTATTGTCCACTATATAAAGATTTAAAAGATGGAATATTGAAAACCTCATGTGACACAAGTCTGTCGTTTTTAACTACCTTTGGCAAATCGCATTTTTAGAGTCGAAACGAGCGCGAAAAAATCCAAATGAAAGTGATATAATTCACCCTTATACCTGTCATTATAATATAATTGTTAGATAGATAAAAAGTTCAAAATTTAATTTTTCTTTAAACTTTATTGTTTTATCTCGAATGGAATTATGCAAATTATCTTTTGTTTCTTAAGCGTCCCATCAAGTGTATCTTTTGTAATTTAGGTTTAATATTCCGTGATAATTCTGTAATTCTGTATCACTTGATTTTTCAATGATACGTCAGTCATTGTCTGTCATCTTGTGAATATAATCAAAACAATGTACTTAATATAATTATGGTTATTTTTCCTGCAGTCGTGGAAAAAGTATAGTAGGCACCTAGTGTCAAAAACATCTTTAGTCACTCGTTTCATAAAGCATTCGTTATGCTTCGCTTCACTAGTGCCTCAGAAAACTTGTGACTGAAGTAACGTTTGGTACTTTTTTAAAACCCTTTACAAAAAGATGTCATTTTGTAATTCCATGCTCCCAAATACCCACTTTGAATTTAATAAGAAAAAAACAAAAATACTAGATATATCTATTTGCTTGGTTTGCCTAGTTTGACATCACTCGTTAATTGTTTAGACTTGTCAGTTTGGACTGGAAGCATTTTTATTTTTTGATTTCCAATTCGGAAAAAGAATTAAATTTTTTAAATACACAAATCAAGCTGGGGAAACAACTTAGGATTTATTATCAGTAAAATCCAAGAAGAGATATGAAGGTAGAATATACCTTTATGAAGAATGTTTTATTTTTTTATTCAATAAAAATGAAATAATGCAGTTATAAATCACATAATTCACATTATATAAACGTGGTTGTACAGACAGTAAGTACTTCACTTGTTAAAACCATTTCGTTGAAATGTCACTTTCGTCACTCGTGAAACAAGTTATTAGGTTTGTTCTCGTAGCAAGTTCCTAGCTGTTATGGACATATTGAGTCTGCGCAGTATCAATAAAGCATTCCAGCAGAGCCTGAACTCTGATACTGCGCAGACTCAATATGTCCATAACAGTTAGGAACTTGCTACGGGAACAAACCTATTTAATAACTCAAAAAAATATAATAACTAATAACATTTAAAATGTATGAATACTGTTATTACCTGAATCACATCAAAACTGTTGAAATCACTACTACGAACTATACAAATCGCTTTGTTCTTTTAAAAACATTAATAATACTTGACGAAGTTTTTTCTAAACAAAAAACACTGGTTGCTTACAGGTTTACTGGATTTTTATTGGCGCTTGATAAGTGAGTCGATATATATGTATTTAGTCAATATATAGAATTGTTGCGATGGATATTTTTGAATATACGAGGAGTAAATGAAAATATTTTAGTTTTATACAAGGACAGTTTTGATTCGAATAAAGACATAGAGTGGGTTTTAAGTATTGAACAATTATTTTTAGGGAAGGGAAGGGCATTACTTTGAACATTATTATGCGAAATATAGTGTTGCATAGTATGTCCTCATAACGCTTTCTATTTTCTATTTCTAAGTATACTGTTTACCCTTTTTTAATAGGGTGCATTCATTTGGGCAAGTTTCCTCCCATCATACACGTATAATACAATTATTATGAAGGGGTTTATTTTTGTGTGAAAATTTCCGCTTACCATGGGGATTCCATACAATTTTTAAAAAGAAATATTTATTTGCAAAACTTTCTATCTACCATGGTCATGAGATGGAATTGGTGTGAGGAAATCACTGATTTGTAGAAATTCTCATTTACCATTGGCTTATTCAGGATGGTTGATTCATTTGGACAAATATCTTCCCATGATAGGCTAATGGTGAAATTTTTGAAAAGGCATTAGTTTTTGTATGAAAATTTCCATTCACCATGGGAGTACCATACAATTTTCAAGAGGAAAACATTTATATGCAGAAATTTGTATCTACCATGGACATCACTGATTTGTGAAAATTCCCATTTGCCATGGACGTACGATGAAAATTGTTACAGGGGTTGATTCATTTAGACAAATGCGCACGAGATAGCGGTGAAAAGAATGGATAGACACAGGAACGGGGTGTTGGGGGGAGATTGGGAGAGGGAGATTATATGGAAATTGTTCACATGGAGAGGAGAAGGAGTGGAGGGCAGGAATCGGGAAGGCCAGGATACTAGAGGGTAGGGAATATAAGTCGGATAAGGCCGGTAGAGAAGTGGGAAGTAGAGGAGAGGGGGAGAAACGTTGGAGTAAGGAAGGCCCCAGCGATAGATGGGTGATACAGGTGATATGGTGGAGTGGCTGTTGGATAACAATGGGGAGTACTTCTTGAAAATATTCAACAGGGTGCTGAGGGGGGAAGAGTTCCCGGAAAGGTGGAAAGTAGCCAGAGTGATACTTTTGAAGAAGACAGGTGGAGAGGGTAAGCCTGCTGTGCTATTTGGGTATATTGATAGAGGAGATAATAAAGGTAAATGTTGAGGAAGGAGTTGTTTGGAATGAGGGTTTCAGGGAATACCTAACAAGTTCCTGGGATACAATTTACTGTATCAAACAGACAGTTTATGGAATATATAATACAGTTTCCTGAAATAAAAGTTTCCTGAAATAAAAGTTACCTAGGATACAATTTACTGTATCAAACAAACAGTTTATGGAATACATAATACAGTTTCCTGGAACACAGTTTCTTGGAGCACAGTTTTTGGAGTTCCTATACAAGTTCCTGGAAATAACAGTTCATTGAAAGTCTGACTGTTTCTGGGTCACAGGTGTCTGTGCTGCAGACAAGTTTCTGGGCCACAGTTCCTGTGTGACAGACAAGTTCCTGTGGGACAAACAGTTCCTGATTAACAGGAATCCTCCTTAATACCGGTTCCTGTAGACAATCCGTAGTACCTACATCGACAGTTTCATCATCAACATCAACTTCATCATTAACATCATCTTCTTCATCAACGTCATCTCCATCTTCAAACAATTGTACTTTCGATAAGTATTTTTTTATTTGCTACTAACCCTTTTTTTACTTAAAAACCGTCATTATATACATTTTTTTACTCTGTTAGTTTTATTCATTATACAGAAACTTTATTTTTATTTAAACAGATTTAGTTAATATATACTATACAAATTTGGGCAACAAAAATTTATTTTTCATTTGAAAATTTGAGAATAAATAACACAGTGCTTTATTGGGATCAATGTTGCAAATTGTAGATCATATTTTACTCTGAAAAGTTTTTTTTTAACTTTACGAGTTGAAATGTGGTTTATAATTGGGTCCAAACATTTCATGACTAGCATGCTGCAAACAGACTTAACAACATTTGCAACATTTTTATCACGTGATTTTAATCATTCCGGCGTTGCTTTTATGTTCAATTTAACCATTTTCCAGAGGTATTTGATTCTATAAAAAAAACATTATATTATTTTATCCAAAATACCAGTTTAATGACATTTGAGTTGAATTTCTTGATTTTTATCTTTAAAGTTCTTTCAAAAATTTTCATCTACCATGGTCGTACTTTAAAAGTTTTATAAGAGGTTAGCTGACCTTCAGATTTGATCTTCTTTCTAATCTTCTTTTAGGAAAGAAAATAAGTGGCGCCCAAAAAAACCTTTTTCTGTTTTTCTAGTTATGCCAAAATTTGTTTTTCTTAAGATTAATAAGGTAACAAAGCCCTGCGAACTGGCGTATTTTACCTCCAAATTCAATTGTTAGTCAGGCAAGAACCTGCAATAATTACCATTATTTTTTTTCAATGACATTCAATCTCATTATTTGTTTCATTGGCGCTTGACGCCAAATAACATTTTGGTTTCACTGGCGCCCAACGTGGGCGTTTTGCTCAAGTGAATTATTTTCAACATTAACTGTTCCATTGGCTTTATATCATCTCTGGACCAGGTGATGGGCTTGGTGGACAGGGCTTTTTTGCACATTGGTTATAATACGAAAATTCAACAATTTCTCATGACAACTAGTGCGGAAAAGTGACTCTTTCGACACTAAAATCAATCACCGAATTTCAATAGACACCAAACTAGTTTCAATTCATTCGGAAAATGAGCACCATTGATCTAAAAAATTTTCACGAATAAAATGGTTATTTCATTCCATTAATATTTTCGTTAAAACAAACTGTCTTGCAGGGATAATCCGGCTTGAGCAATTTCATTAATGGATAAAGTTTAGAGGACGGGCGTAAATTAAAATTCGTTCAGTTTTACGTGTTGGACTTGGATTATTTTCTTTTTAGCAAAAGGTAATTATTTGCTCGTTTTGTTTAATTTGTATTCGGAACTTCATTAATAATTTCATGGTTATGACTGCAGTAATCGTATCAACAGATATAAACTGTTAAAATTACGGATTGTAACAATGTTAATCAGGGAAATTGGTGTTTGGTGACTGAAAATGGGTAATACTAGATACAATGTAAAGTATAATCTGTGTATCAGAATTTCATCAGTTTATGTGTACAAACAACGAGTGCAAACATGTTTTCATTTGCTTAGAAAACACTCGTGAAAATTTCCAAACTTTCAAACGTTATGTATGGCAGAACAAACAATGAGAATTTCCATAGATAATCATAATTTTTTAGTAAATAGAAACATAAGTTCACTTTAGGAAGATTGAGTATTCCTCAATATTCTTTAACTATTATATAGTACATTCTAAACTGGGCATGGTTGGCACGATTGAAAACTAGACAATTCGCCAACAAACAATAGGAATTCTCATGGATATTGATGCAGTTTGAGAAAATATAAACAAAAGTGTTTTAGGGAGATTGAGTATTCCTTAACTATTATGGAATTTTCAAACTGGGCATGGTTGACACGATTGAAAGCTAGACAAACCGCCAACAGAGAATAGGAATTTTCAAGGATATTGATGCAGTTTTGAAAAACATAAACAGAGGTGTATCAGTAAAATTCAGTAATCCTGGACTATTGTAATATGTTTGATGTTAGTTTTTGTTTAAACTATTGATAAATTCTTAATATCAGGTACAATAAAAAATATTTATTATGTATTATTTTTTAACATGGAAATAAGTACAATGATAAAGACGTGCCGCGAACTCTCCTCGAACCTTGTCTATAACTCCGGAAAATACTTGTTCAACCTTAATACGTACTCTTTCTTTGAGTTCATTTATATTTTGTAGTATATTTTGGTACACTTCACTTTTATCCAGTGTTGATTTTCCGTAGCCCAGTCCCGATAAGTTTGACGATTGACATGACCGTTTAGTGGAAATGTAACTTCAACAGAGAAATTCCTTCGGGATAAATGGAACACGTTTCAGACGAGAGTGGGGAGAGGATTTGATAGTTATTATATTTTCAAAATTTCAATATTACCTAATATCATTTCACATAACTCTTTCCCTAATGTCAGCAAATCTTACTACTACAGAAAGTAGGAATACTTTTTATTTGATAGTAAAATTTGTCAAGACAACTAATATTGATATTATTTGTTCCAACCGGAATCAGAAGCTGTCAGAAGCGATCGAAGAATAAGTGGTCATCACAGACAACCAGTTTACTTCCACGCAATTCCTATCACTGATTGCAATGGTCGACCATTCTTTGATCGTTTCTGACAGTTTCTGATTGCGATTTATATGTCCATATCAGATAGTATGTGGCAAATAGCGAGAACTGGTGCCAGTGCTACATTACACACATACACGTGACGGTAATGATTTAGCGGTCCTGCTTCAATTTTTTCAATTATCTACTTCAACAACAAAAATCGATAAGAAAACATAATGTTTCTGGAAGCTTGTTAGCCATTGTCACCTCTGTGGTTCCTTTGTTAAATACTGTAGTTTACTCGGTACAAACAATGCCATTAAAAGTTTATTTTTCAGTTTACGAAGTTGCAACATATGAAAACCTCAATGTTCATGAATTTCCAAAAGTTTTGACTCTGGTTTAATTTAAAACCTCGACTAACTTTTTAACAAAATTTGTTTCGGTTGCTCCCAAAACAAGGAGAAGGTCTCTAATACTCGTAATTGAGTCGCTTCCTTTTCAAAATTACTAGAGAGTAGAATATTTCTTAGTCTTCATCATCACATACAGATCCGGAATTGAGTTTAAAAAGGGATTAGTTATTATTATTTGTATTTATTATAATAGATCCAAGTAATTTTATGAATTCATATCCACCATTAGTGTCAATGAGAAATCCGTTTTTTTTTGGAAGAAGCTAAAGCGAGAGCGAGATTTTTCTCGTCTCAACTTATGCTGGTCTTCTCTAAAAAACCGTCTGTAATTGAATTGTGTACATTTTATTATTCATATAATGTTCCATTTTCCAGTATAGCGTGAATAGTTATTTATATACCTATGAATTATTACACGGCTTCCATAATCTTAAATAAACTCTACTCGTCCATCCCTGAGAATGGATAGCAGACTCAAAATTAATAAAATCATGCAAAATTTGCCCTTCTCTGCTTTTTGCAGTAAGTCTCTAAATAAAACTTTGGTGGAATTTTAAATAAAACATCAAGTAACCAAAGTTTTAAATGTGTTTACGCTTTTTTTGCTTGATTTATTACGAACCGAAGTTTCAAATTTAACTACCTAGTCAAGGACATCAAAGTTCAAATCTTAAACTTCATTATTGCAGCTTTTACTTCAAACTTAAGATAAAAAGTTAAGATATGAAATCAAGTATATCAACATGCATTCTGTATACCTACTGTGACTGAATGTGCTTTCAAAATGGAGTAGTATTAAACCTTCCTGTCGTCCTACCAGCTGCGGGGATTTTTCATAAAGCAGACTTATGAGTCAATTTTTTCGAAAAACTACCATGTGAATAACAACTTCCAAAAGTTTGGAATCTCGGTAATAAATTTATAGCAAATTTATATTGATGCATCAGTTACAGCTTCCAGGAAAGCATCACTGGATATCCAGTGTGAAAATAAATGATTTAATAAAAAAGGAAAAGGCTCGTTTTTTATTTTATTTTATTTTGTTTTGCAGAAGGGTTGACCATTTTAGTTGATAATTTTAAGTTCAAGATACTAGCACTTATGTGATACGAGTGTGCTATGATCGAACAATACCTTATATACTACTGCAAAAGTGCCTTAAAGTCTTAAAGTGTACGGCGTGTGTTTCATCATCTAATGATGATGACGCAAATATACCGAAACCGTTCTGTGAGTGATACCTTCCAATTCCACACCGAATCAGACAACAGAATTCGGTGTCCCTATACCTAAATCACAGTATAGGAACGAACCAGTATTATCACTATTATAAATTTCATCAATAAATTGCCAGAGCTTTTGATGACCTTAAACGAATCGCTTCACGATTCATTTTAGTTTTCCATAGGCGTAGGTAGCGTACGTTTTAAAATGACTTGAACGTGTTAAATGTTTTTTCTTAAATATTGTAGAACACTATACTGATGAGTGAATAAAACAATAGTCTCATAAAAAATATTTATTGGTTTACAAACACACTACTCGTTTTCTTCTTTTCAATGGTATCCATTGCCAAAAAATGCTTATACGTAAACTATAAAAATAATAATGTTTGTTTGTCCTTAAAGCCGTGAAAATATAAGCCCTGTATAATGAATAATGTTATTCGCAAATTCACCACTCGCACTTTGGTTGGATCGCAGCACAGCATTGGCCGCCTACAACGACGTTGTAGGTCATAGTTCCCTGAATTTGATTACTCGGAAACTGCGAGTTGTTGCTGTTACGAGTTTACTCTCTAGCAATACACTTGGAAAAACTCATCAACAGGTGCTTTTGAACTCAAAAAAAACGTCTTTATTTGTATTTCTAATAACCATTACTTGCAATCAAACTTATAATTATAACGTTGACACCATAATTTGTAAGTGGAACGTGGTCAACTATTCGATACAATGGACCAGCACCAAAGTAAAAAAATCTATAAATATCGTGCAAAATGAAAAAAAAAGGATATTGTGCGGTTCCAAAATGTAAAACTACTACAACGATTGAAACATCTAACAAAACATTTATTTCTATTAATAAGGATGCAAAAAAATGGAATGGCAGAAAAGCATAAAAAGACTCAAAGTAGTATTCACCGATAAGTCAACAAACTTTGTCTGTGTATTTTCAGAATTTCATTTTTCTTCAATCAGAATCGTTATTAATCACCTTATAAAATACGTGGTGAATCCATATTGAGGGGGTTATTGAAAACCACACGCTTGTATTAATCTTAATTTAAAAAAAAAAGATCATATTGTTCTTAGACCTTGTGGTGTTATTAATGCTCAAAATTATTCAATAAAATAATGGGTCAGTTCTTCACAAATTAAATTCCATTAAATATCTTTTTCAGTAGGCGTTTATTATATGTTTCAAAAGAAATTATTTTATTTGATTCAAAGTCCGGATCAGCTCTAACAAATATCGTTTTTCTCACCATTTGGAATCAATATTACCTGCTTCATCAAAATAAGTTATTTTTGTTCTTTCCAACATTGGTGATTTAATTTCCACTAGACATTCATTATAAATAGCATTTGAGAAGCTCCTTTAATTGGGCAGTCTGCAGTTAAAAAAATTGCAATTTTTTACTGAGTAACCTGTAGCGCTATCTTCGTAACTTTGTCCACCAGACCAGGAAAAAAATAAAACATCTGAAATCACCCTGTATATCATTTGAGAGAGCATGTATTTATGAAAATATTGACATTTTCAATTATTCTGGACGGAAAACAGCCAAAAACAATGTGTCACATAGCAAAAAATTATAATCTAATAAACTAGTGTTTTTTTATTAAAAAACTTTATAATCATTAGCAAGTCTACTTCTGGAAGATTTAATGTTTTGTAGGTGATTCAAAACTAACGCGAGGCACGTTACAGTCAGAAGCCTAATGTTAGTGCACATTAACTTTCATATGCGGTGACGTCACAGTCATAGTCTTCGCCCCGCTACGGTATGCTTGTTCAATTGGTTGTATTAAAAGAACGACATATTCTATTGACAGGAAGGAAGTGCTGGAAAAAAGTTCTCGATGCTATAGATTTCTCCGAACAACACATTGCTTGACATTACATTTCAATAGTCTATGTAACTTCCAAAATTAACGGCTCATATCATGAAGTAGGTAGTGAATTTACTAGAAAATATTTTTCTCTAATTCAATTATATAGTTTATTACATAACGTGTGCGGAAAGTGACATTTTTCACGCGAGTGGGAAAGATTGTAGCACGAGGCATGAGCCGAGTGTGACAATCACACGAGTGTGAAAAATCATTTCCGCACGAGTAATGTACAGTATTTTTCCTACGATCACGTGATAATTTCACCAAATAATGAGTAATCAACATCTCACATATTAATACACAAAAGGTTACAATTAAAGTCAACATAATTTATTTCAAAATTAACAATAACCATTATTAGTGACAAAAATTCAAGTAGTTTAACTATATAATATAGGTAGGTTATTACAATTATCAATTGGTTGGATAATTATAGTAATTGAAAGTGAAATTATTATTGTTTATCATACTTCATACATACTTATCATAAAAACCTTTCAAGATGATTACATTTTCCCATTATTATAACAGGGGATTTGGATTAGTTGGTAAAACATCGGACTTCTGGCGAAGAGTACGCGGGTTCGATCTTCGACCGCGCCCTAAATTTCTTTTAATCAAGAAAATGACAAAAATTTCACTTTTCGAATTTAGATATTACATGTGTAAATTTAATTAAAAATTATATATTTGACAGCTTGCCAGTGGTCAATCTTAATAAAAATTCATTTGACAGCTTTTTCATCCGTACACGTACGGATAAGTTTTTTTTCCGTACGCGTATGAATAAAGGCCACTTTCCATAGAACTAGACAGTGCGATAGATATATGTCACTTTCCTATTTAATCGTAAGAAAATAATATAACGGTAATACGTTTGCACGCTATAATATTTGTCACTATATTTATAAACACACAATTTTAGTGATGATTTGTCGTAATTTTTTTCAAACAACTCTGTTGTAAGAACGAAGTTGTCTCTTTTTCGCGGAATGGTCACTCTTCTGCATTGTAACAAAGTAATAATAGGAAGCTTAGTGTAATATAATTGTATATTATGTAAATCCGTCTCCTGAATGAATCCCATTAAACATCGTACTGAATTTTACTACTTTCGTCTTTTTCAATTAGTTCCATTGAATTTCATCGTCAAGTTCTTTTTATAAAATGAAAAGGACCAACAATAAGGAATCTTATTCGACATATATCTCGCAAAACGTTGTGAGAAACATTCACACCTTGTCTTTTCATATAGAAAATTACACTCGGGGGATAAAGGGAAGCGAGTGAACAAGTTTTTCCTTAGAATTTTCACCTTACGAATTACTCGGTTAAGAAAAAATGTCCTTGGTGTTTCCTGCTATGCGACTAATGCGTTTAACAATATCATTGACATTTTTTACGATATAAATATAATGTTCTCCATTGTTTTGATGATTGAATGCATTCTTTATATGAAATAATTGCTAATAAAACTTATTTGAACAAATGGGATACGTTTAATGCTATACCTTCAATAAACAGCAATTTAAACAATGTATATCTTACACAGAACACAGAACAATATAAAGTTAGAAGATTAAATAGCGAACGAGTTATAAACTAGTAGGTCTCAAGAGTTTATAATAGTTCTCTAGAAATATAACCAATTCATCAGTAGCGTGCTTTTGGGATTTCACACGTATAATTGATGGATTCGTCTTTTGGACTTTCTCCATTCGAAAACAAATAACAAAACATTTAGAAGATTAATCTGGGAAAGAGTAGCGGATAAACTTTTCTGAACTTTGCTGAAGGTGTGTATTATGGAATAAAGTTTGATCAAGCGAGAAAACAAGAAAACCATGCTTTCATATTAATAGATATAACGAAGAGATTTTTGTCTAAGTTATTTTCAAAATTAAATGAGAGAAGTCTAAACTCGTCGGGGTTTATATAAGTCTTCCAATTTTATTAACGAATATATAATAAGGTGTTCAGTTCAAATGACACCAAAATATATCCTAAGAATATATAAATTGATGGTGGAAAATCTTTTTGAAAGCAAGTTGAATTATCTTGAAAATGAGAAAAAAACTTTAAATTAAATCAAACCAATCAATTGATTACAATTTGTTGAATGATATAAGAGCTTGTCAAGAGATTCACCTGTGTAGTAACTTGTCTTGCTTGAAATTATAAGTTATTCTATAGAAAAGAAAGTTTTATAAAATATGCGAATCTTGCGACAAGCTTTTATATCATTAATTGAATTGTGTATACGTAAAAAGTTGATTGGTGTGATTTAATTAAAAGTTTATTTCCTTCATTGAATGAAAGCTTGTTGTTGTTTTTTTACCTTTTTTTAAATTATGTTTGTAAGTCTAATTCTTCAATAATTAGACCTTCTCAGCTCAGCAGTCCCTTTTATTTGATACCCCTCTACTGTGATAGTGTAGAAAAAATAACTATTTCGCCATTTTGTACGATCCGCACTATTGGAATTGAAATGTCGTCTCACATGCATATACAAAAATTATAAGAGAAGAATAATAGTAGTTTGTGCAACTATTGTGGATATGATAGCCATATCGCACGAGGACGAAATTTCAAGTTCGATATGACAATCCACACTAGTCGAACAGTATATTTTTTCCTACGACCCACTTAAGAAAAAGTCTAGGAAATAAACATTTTAATAAACTGTAACTTCAAATTAAAAATTTCAAACGATTTTATCCATAATTTTACCAATTCAATTTTATGTGGTGAACGTACAGTTTAGTCAGACTCCCGCACGAAGGGTACCGTACCATTATCTATAATAATGAATATTCTGCTAAATATTTCATGCGTCTACCTGATACCGTTCTCAATATAGAGCAGAATCTTTTTCAAATATTTTGTATCTTTTATAAATGATTTTCATACAAAAAGTTCAACCAATTCATAATTTATCCACACATTAATTTGATCTTGAGATGATTTAGAACATTCATCGATAGAATAAGTTATATAGGTTTTTTCCAAATATTTTCAGTTATTGTACAGGAGATTACTTATTTTATAAATTTTTTTCTGTATTCATCCATTTCGCAAATATTTCTTCCAAATATATTTTCAAATACTTATGTTGTTTCCTATATTTTTCAATAGATTATACCACTAACACCAGTAATAAATAAATACACTGAATTCAAAATATTTTGAATCTTTTATAAATAATTTTCATACAAGAAGTTCAATTCATTCATAATTTATCAACAAAACTACTAACTGGAAACGGTATGAACTGAATCTTGCAAGGAGGCTTGGCGATTTCCCTAGGAACTTTAGCAATAATGATGAGATCGATTGGGCCATAGCGGAGCTGGGCTTGATTATGTCTCGTCTTATGAAGGAAACTGCGCCGAAGAAACGAGTAAGGAGGGTAAGGGCCACAAATGGTGGAACAAGTCTACGGGAACATACCCGACGCCTATATTCAATAGGGCTAGGGAGACAAAGTCGGATCTAGATTGGGAATACCGCCAGAAACAAAATGAGTACAAGAGTGCGGTCAGGTTGGCTCGGAGAGATGCCTGGCGGGCCTTATGTGAGGATATCGTCTCGGTACCTTAAATGTCAAGGCTGCGCCGGATCTTAACGAAATCACCGGACAGCGCTCTAGGCTGCATGGAAGTCGCACCGGGTAATTTCACCGAAACCCCGATGGATACCTTGCAGCATCTACTAGAGACACACTTCTCCGGTTGTGAGGGAATCGAGCGGGAGTGTCCTGACATGGGCGACCATGTAAAGAGAACTATCTTCTAGCAAAAGAAATAGTCACATACGAGCAGAGTACTTGGGCGGTACGGTCATTCAGACCATACAAGTCTCCGGGGAAAGACCAAATCTTCCCGGCTTTGCTTCAACAAGGCTGGGAGGTCGTTGGCACAATTTTGGTGCATATCTTTACAGTGGAGGCAGGTGAGAGTCGTCTTCATACCCAAGCCAGGTCGTACCACATACACGGTGGTTAAATCCTCCAGACCCATTAGCCTAACATCCTTTGTGCTGAAAACACTGGAGAGGGTGGCTGATCGGTACATAAAGGAAAAAGTTGGGCTTAGGTATCCTTTGCACAAATGCTTTCAGGTGTGGCAAGTCAACTGAAAGTGCCTTACACCAACTGGTAACCCAGGTGGAGAAGGCGCTGGAAAATGGCATGATCGCCCTGGGAGCTTTCTTGGATATACAAGGGGCGTTTGACAGCACCCCTGTAGGATCCATATGTAGGGCTGCGGCAAATCATGGAATAGAGCCAATGATCACTCACTGGCTTTGGGCCATGTTGTGCAACCGTACAGTAGAGGCCACATGGAAAGACCATGTGGCAAAAGAGCGTTTGAAGCATCTCATTGATAAAATTTAAAGTTTCCGTAATACAGAATTGCATTTTAATATTTTATTTGTAAATGTTTCAACTAATGAGGCTCCTCCCGTGAAAAGGAGGGGAACATAATTTGGAAGACAAGAAACTACATTCAAACAACTTTTTCATGGAATCTTAGATAGTATTAAAGGTCAAATTGAGATTCGATTTTCCGATTTACATGAATTGAGGTTTTTCGACTTGACGAATAATAGTTCATTCGAATGTTTTTTAAAAAAGTTTTCCAATACACTCTTAAATAACTCATCTTTGAAATATATACAGGGTGCGGCAGATCAACGGTCAATTAGAGATATCTCGAGAACTAAAGGTATCTGAAATATGAAAATTGGTATGAAGGGGTTTTGAATAATGAGCTATTCAATGAAAATATTGCCGTCACCATTCTACTTCGGTTATACCGGAAGTAACACATAACTTTGTAATTTTTAATGGAAGACCCTGTATATTTTTAAATTTTAGGAATATTTACTTTATTCTGAACATTTTTTGTTAATACTTCCTTATACCTATTTTGAACCGTTTTTGAGTTGTAATGTTTTTTATATGAAAATGACACTTTTTTACCATGTACATAAAATTCAATATCCTCTAATGTAATTTGAATAAAAGTTTAAATTTCCTAGGAACTATTCACCACATACCGCTTTATCGTTTACACTGTGAAGTTACCTTTTTTATTACACAGGGTGCTGTCAAAATTGGAATAAATACGGAATTCACAATCTTCGCGTAATTCCCTATTTTCAAATGGGACACCCTGTATGTGATTATTAATTTTAGAAGAATACGTTGTCCACTATCGATATGTATCACTATTCCCTATACCTATCTCCTGCAGTTTTCAAATAAATCACCTTTATACATTTTTGTCATAAAAAATTAATTTTCTTATAGGCTATGTGGTATTAATTTATTGAGTAAACACTCGGTTAAACATTGAACAATTATACAGATACTATCAAAGATAATAAGGTACCAGCTTGTTAATTTAACAAATGTTCAAAGTGTTGCCCATCAAGTTCCAAACATTTATAGACTCTTTTAAGGATGAATTTGGATGAGCTGCAAAATATCCCAGGATGTCTATTTGTAATTCCTCATTATCGACATGGCTCTTGAGCTTATTTCTTTCACTTTTAAACCGACTAAACTGGGAACAGTTTACAGTTTTATGATTTGGTCGAGGCTTTTCAGGATATCTCTCAGCAAACACACGGCAAGTTCTGGATACCATTCTGTTATACTTACCGTGAATCATAATTAAATTTAAAAAATCATCATTTGTATATCCTAAAAGTGTCATTATTATTTTGTTAAGAAAATTAAAGGCAAACTATTATTATACCTTTCACACAACGGCATACAACAAGGTGACTATTAAACATTAACAATAACTGTCATTTATCAGAATATTCCATAGGCGACTTGATAAATTAATTCTTTGTGACAAAAATGTATAAAGCTGATTTATTTGAAAACTGCAGGAGATAGGTATGGGGAATAGGAATACATATCGATAGTGGACAACGTATTCTACTAAAATAAATAATCACATACAGGGTGCTGTCAAAATTGGAATAAATACGGAATTCACAATCTT
>CAJUYI010002707.1:0-24671 GCA_910591695.1 Galerucella pusilla | reverse complement strand
TATATATATATATATATATATATATATATATATATATATATATATATTTAGTTAACATACAAGGTGGGCTCCACCCATGTTAAATCTGAGGTATAAGTGAGCTCCGGGGTGAAATGGGCTCCGATATACGGAGCCCATCTTACCAAGTCCTAAAAAATGCATCAGCTACCTTATATTTATGTCTAGATTGATTTGGCATAGTTTTCAGAAGGAGCTAGTTTTGGCCGTTTTGGTGAATTTGTATTATTTTGTAGTGCGCGTGTATATTTCTAGATGGCGATGTGTTGAAAACTTGATATACATTGTATGTCATATATTTAGGTCAAAGTAGGATCCGATAAACTTGGCACTGCCGCAGTTGAGTACCCCATCACTTTAGCGGTCGGAGTAAGCTCCTTCTGATAGTATTTCATTGAATAGATAAAGAATTACAGTATTGGTAAATGTTTATTATAGTTAAAGTATTCTTGAAGAAAATCGAAGCTATGAGCAGAATAGTCTATTTTAAAAAATAAATTCAGGAATTGGATATTAATACAAGAGCTCTCAAGTAATTCGACATTTTGAACGATTCAGAAACGGGAGCTTTGGATTGCTTAGTTTTTTATGAAATATGAATTCAATTTATTATTACTTCCATTAGTTCAGATAATATTACTCTGTCATTTTGAATGTTGAAAGGCATTTGAAATCGTTTTATTTACACTGTTTTTCTTACTGATTCGGGCTTGGAAACTTTTCATTATATTAAAATTGGAGTGTTAAATTAATAATCTACTCGTATAATTTTACTGGTTCTATACATAAGTTTTTCTTGACTCCGAATGATCACGATGTTTATTTTGTTTTTTTTTTCATTGCCTTCTTGTTCCTATTTATAAGGTTTGAATTCAATTTTCCATATAGATTTCGGTTTTTTTACCTTATGTTTAAAGATTATTTCTACTGGTTCCAATTTTGTTGCTAGATATATAGACTGAATGAATGTAACCAAATGTTACGTCAGGAACACAAAAAGGCACAAATATACAGGTTGTCCCATCAATAATTTTGTATGCCACGTCACGTGACCAAATACAAATACCTCATTGGGTAACACAACAAGAAAAGATACAACATTTGCTTTAATTTACACCCCCAAAATTATAATTATCTACTACTGCCCAATTCTGATATATTACTTGTCTTAATCGTCGTGGGACACCCTGTATATGTATATAAAAAACAAAGATTTATTTTAGAAAATTTATAAATAATGACCCATAAAAGATATTCGGAATGTCCACCATTATTGTTAATGCATAATTGATAACACCTTCTTATATTATTTATAAAAACATTGCAGATGACTTCATTTTTCTTATTTAGCTCGTTAATTTCAAGTTGAATCCTCTCTTTAACCACTTGTATATTATTATTATTACTATGGATAGTATCTTCCACCTTACTGTGAACGTTTTTAATTACTCTATCAGAAAAATGTAGATTATCAAATAAGTATTAGTTCTCATTTTCATAGCTAACTTTGATATATTATCTTTATCCTATTCACAGTAATTACTAAAACTAAGATTTCCAACATTTGATAACTTAAAAACGGAGGTAACATATTATATATTTTTGAAATCAGAGAAAAAAGACCATTTCAAAAATGTGAAAATATACAGGGTATCCCTTTTGAAAAAAAAAACTATTATTTTTTGTATCCACGCTACTGAACTTTTGATAAAATATTAGGAAAACTCAGCTGTAACCGAACAATTTTTGAATAATATTTTTTTTTCTAAAAGTAAAATTAACGATGATAGGGGGGTGGGTAATTTATAATGAATAACCCTGTACCTTGAATATATCATCATACTCTTATTTGTCTAAAACAATGGCTGAGTAATTGACAAAAATATATTTTTGATTTCTCATAACTCTAGCACCCTGTATCTCAAACCCCTTATCATTCAGTTAAGTAATTTTATCTCTATGTTTTGAACATACGGTTACAATATGGCCCATAATTTATGAATTATCCTGTATAAGCAGTTTCATAATGCAGTTGAAAGTTGTTTTATCTAGTGTTCAATTATATGTATATAAAAATTGAGACTAAGCAATTGACGTTTCGAATAATTTGTTAATATGCTTTTTTATAATAGAGAAATTATTATAATAATGTAGGTAGGTAATTAAATGAAACTCCGTAAATTGAATCAATAGGTTACTTCATAGAAAACAATATATAAATGCGTTATCTTCCACTCTATGTAAAAAAATACATCCCTTCGTCACTCGTTTATGTTATAACAACTAATCGGTCTATATTTCGAGGGTGAAGGACAATTGATGAGAGATTCGGGCATAACTGCATATACAGGGTGATGCTAAGACAGTTCTCTGTTCAGCAATATGAAGTTCTTTTTAAAATTTGTTGCAGCATTACTTAGAAAATTGATTTTTAAGATGTAAAATTTTGATAATGTCTATCACAAAACTACGTAGAATGAAGATAATAATGTCGCATAATATTTAGAATGCATTTTTCAATGTACTTCACAATTGAATTACATGTTCAAAATAACCACCACGCACTTCTTGACCATAACCGAGGCGATTTCGGAATTCTCGTACAACATTTTGTATGACCCCTGAGTTATTTTATTAATTTCTTCCGTTATCCTAAATTTTGAATCAGCAATATTGCCTGGTCTAGTGAAATTAACTTTGGATTTTGAATAGTCCCATAAAAAGTAATCGAGAGGAGTCAAATCGGGGAAACTAGCCGGCCATTCGATCGTTCCACGTCTTCCAATCCACATATCGGAGAAAACCTCGCTTAAATAATTTCTAACTGTACATGCAAAATGCGGTGGAGCTCCGTCTTGTTGGTAATAAATAGATCGATCTATCTCATTTGGATGATTTACATCAGGAAAAAGTATTTGTAGGGTAGGCACTAAAAGTTGATAAAAAAATCTAGATAAACCTCACCATTAACTGTGCCGCGACTTGTTTCGCGTGGATCGTCGAACAAAATATGTAGATCTGTAATTTATCTTGCTGCAATAAATTGGCTATTTTTTTTTAATTCAAACAAGTTCAATATTTGAAACTAGATAAAAACAATATGATTGTGGTGTAGTACGTAATAGTAGTTTGTGCAACTAGTGTGGATATGGACAGTCCACACGAGTCGAACAATATATTTTTTCGACGACACACTTAAGGAAAAAAAAACATTTTTCCTACAACCACTGCGCGAAACACGCTTTTCTACACAAATTTCTATACGCAAAGCAGGCCTTTTCTTAATTCTTTTGATAACCGTTGGAAAAGTAATGCAAAAAGTACACGCTATGGTACTTTTCCGCACCGAAATGTCAAACTGTCAACTTTTTTTCAACAATTCAACCTAATAGTGAATTTCTTATTATAAATGTACAATTTTCAAATTTAAAACAATAGTAAGTAACCGATTTATTTTATTATTTATTTTAATTTATTAATTATAAAAACATTAACCTATTAGGCATTATTTTTGGGAATCATGAACCAAGATCAAAATAATTTATCTTTTTAGTTGTCCAATTCGGACATTGAAAATACTCCTTCAGATATTATCGAAAAGACTCGAACTGCAATCGAAAATATGTTACCTGAGGTTTACATTTTACAATCAATTATACATTCAACTGATTTTTCTATTTATTTTCATATTGTAAGTTCTTTCTGTTTAAATAAAATACATATATTAATTACTGTATTTCTTTCATTAATAAATGTGGTTGTAGAAAAAATCTTGTGTACAACTTGTACGCAAATCACGCTTTGCGCACTAGTTGTACAAACTACTATTATCAAACTATAACTTTAAATTAAAAATTTTCAACATTTTACCCTGAACAGACCGAGAACACACATATTTTCATAATATATTCACTACAGGATTAATTTTTGCCAAAAAAATCGAAAAAATTAAACAGGGAGGCTTCAAATGACACTTACAACGTTTGCATGTAGATACCCCTCGTAGAATTGGACAAAATGATATAGGTAAGATTAGTTAGTTAGTAACTGGAAAAATACAAGGAAAATGTTTCCTTTTATTTCCTTAGTGATCTTGCATACTTCATGAAAACATTGAGGAATACAAAATGAAATAAAAATAGCTTCAAATGCCAGTGGCGTAAAAATGGGAAAGGAAAGGTGACATATGACTCCAGATGTACACCACTGGATCAAGAATAAAAACATGTTTTTTCATCAAAATATGCCTTTTACATTTAAAACAACCTGCCAAATGTCAAATCAATTTGCTAGTCTTAGAATTGAGTTGGAGACTTGGACGTATTAACAATTTTACTAACTAGGTCGAGTACAACAACATATAAAATTTTCAAAGAAATTTACCATGCAGTCGTCACTTTTCACAAAAAAGTGCAAGGTCCTTCTTTGGAACTATCAATACTGAAATAATTAGTGGCGCATAAATGCATCAATCAATTATGTGAATATATTTTTCCATAAACATATTATATAAAACTCTTTATCTTCAATATGACAAACATTTTTTGTTTCCCATAGGTGTTGTTTCAAACTCACAAATGCAGTCTCGGATTATAATTTTTGACGGAAAAGGCCTATCGCAATCGTTTTATACATTGTCAATACCTAACAGGCAATTTTGGTTTTTGTTGTATTTATCAACTGGCGGATAGTGGCAACGCCGCAAGGAGTTCATATTGCCTGAAATGCTTCATATACGGAGCCTACTTTGCTTTGAAGTATGAAAATATACACCAACGGAACCTACCGTAGCCGTTACATATACCGGATCCCACTACGACGTCAACTTGTATAGAGGTATACATCAAATATACGCTAGGAGCCCAAATTAGACTACATGTATAACGGAGTTCACAATAGCCTGCAACAGTATATATATATATATATATATATATATATATATATATATATATGTATATAAATGTTTCGGGGTGTGTATGTATATGTACAATTCCTTCACTCACCACACACGTTACGGAATATACTATTAACAATAATTATAGAGGAATAAATTTACTTAGTACAGCTATGAAAGTATACGAGAAGATTGTAGACAGTAAGCTAAGACCAATAATAGAAAATACTCTCGAAGAATCGCAAAGTGGATTTAGAAGAGGTCGAAGCATCCAAGACCACATATTTACGGTGAAACAGATAATTGATAAGTTCTCACAACAAGAAAAAGAGGTATATATAGGATTTATAGACATGGAAAAAGCTTTTGACAAAGTGCCAAGGGAGAAGTTATGGAAAGTACTAGAATGAAGGGGAGTAAACTACAAAATAATAGACATAATCAAAAACATTTACAAAAATAATAGAAATTGTTTAATATTCAAAAATAAAACATCAGAACCATTTTCAACACAAGAAGGATTAAGGCAAGGAGGGGGACTAAGTCCATTATTATTTACAATTTTTATTGATGAAATAATTAAAAAATCGTCAACCAAAATGGCAAAACTACACGTTGGATACAGACATTTAGGGAGAGTGGATATATCAGAAGCAGCTTTTGCAGATGATTTAATAATTATGGCAGGGAAAGAGAAGGATTTACAAAAGAATATGGAAATATGGAGCACGGTATCTGAAGAATTTGGAATGACAGTTAACCAAAGTTATGGTTATGGGACCGGAACAAAAACATTTAAATATACAGTAAGATGGAATAAAAATTGAGCAAGTTAGAAGATATAAATACTTGGGAGTAGAAATAGAAGAAAATGGAACGCAGGAAGTCGAAATTACCAATAGAGTACAAAAAACGATGGAACTTTATCACACGATGAATTCGACATTTATAAATAAAAAAGAAATTTCCAAGAAAACGGTGTTAAACGTATTCAAAACAATTTACCGGCCAATATTAACATTCGGATGTGAATCCTGGGTATTAACAAAGAAACAAAAGAGTCGAATACAAGCAGTTGAGATTAAGTGTCTTAGGCGAGTAAAAGGAGTCACAAAGAAAGATAAAATAAGAAATACGAAAATAAGAGAAGACCTTGAAATATAATCAACACTTAAATTTATTAAAAAGAGACAATTAAGCTGGTGGGGACATTTACAAAGAATGAACGATACAAGACCAGTTAAAAAAGTATGGCAATCAAAAATACAAAAAAGAACGATAAAGGGAAGACCAAAACAAACATGGGATAGTGTTATGGTGGGCATACTGCAAGAAAAAGGTAAAACATGGACAGAAGCAAAAACAATGGCAAGGGATAAAAAACAATGGGCTAAATTCGTACATGAATAAAATTCTATCTGGACCGGAGCATCGATGAGAAAATGGGAATATATGCCTTAAGTATAATGCGATGTACCTAGTTGGAATAAGTATAATTGTAAAAGTATACCCTCCACCATATACTATGGTAATTGGGTTTTTGATAATATAGTTTCCACACACCAAAAACTCTTTCGACAATATTCCTTGTTCGTGTTCTTTATAATTCATCTCCACCAATCACTATTAAAATTGTTATTCTATTACAAACACAATACACAATTTAACCTCAAATAACAAAACAAATGTCACAAACCGCGTCTCAAGTCGAGCTCAAGACAGGTCGCTGGCTGCCTTGAGCAAGACTTCATACGCACATGCGCAGTTGCAGCGTTTCTCAAGCTGTGGGTCTCGAGATTCGACTATAAAATACCTTCTCGTCTTAAGGCGTTCTCATGCTCGAGCACGGTCTTACGTCTCGACTATAAATACGGGCATAAGTCTCTGACTGAGGATACTGTATAATAAATCGATCAATTAATTCCCTAGCTGGTTGCTCATCAATTTACAGGTCGCAATACAAAGCATATGCCTTGGAGGTCGTATTTAAAACCTTCAAATTGATATCAATAATTGGTTTATCCAATTTCAAGATCTTTTAATATATTAAAATAGAAGGGAAAATATTATGAACATTCACATAAAAGACCACGATGTGAAGCTTGACAATTACAGTAATTAGTCTTTATGATTGATTCACAAGCAATTATTATAATAAAAAAAAATAAACAACCATGGAAATTGCTTTTGTTCCATTTAATCATATTAATGGAATCATAAACAAATAGCCTGAAGTTCAATTGACATCTTCATAATATGGATACTTAATTATTTAAAACGTGAGTTGTTGTTTTAATGTTGCATGACTGAAAACAGTTAAATTATAATTTTTTGATCGTATTAAGAGCAGTTGTATTTTATTCGCCGTCGGTGAAATATTAGGAAAAAATTAAAATGAAAGATGCGTCCAAGATGAACGTCGATTTGAAATTGGTCATACAATATTTAAAATTTGGGAAACTTCTAGGAATCGTACCATATAATTCAGCTTCTTCAAGTTTTATTAAAAAATGTCTATCGCAATTCTACTTGTTAGTGTTGACTGTGTCGCTTGTAACAGTATTTGTGTTTTCTGTATTAAATCGAGAAAAATCGTATCGTAAGATGAAAATGATACACATAGTCGTTGATTTTCTCGTACTTTTACTCAATTTTCTACTAATATTGTCCTGTCGAGTGGCTGCTATATTTAAATGGAAGAAATTTCGTGATTTAGACAAAACGATATTGTTACTGGAAGATTATCTTGCCACTTTCAACTTTAAAATAAAAAAATGGGATATCATTTGTTTGAACGCGAAATGTTTCCTTCTGCATTGTCTATTCCTAATAATACACGTACTAGAAGTAGTTAGTGCAATTAAACACATGAATAATATGGTGTATTTCCTATTTTTTCTGCCTCATGTAATAGGCATGTATTATCAACTGTTCGTCATTAATGTGATGACCAAATTAAACCATGCTATTGAGTTAAGGTAAGACCATACACTTTTATATCAACCATAGTTTGAAAGATCTTAATAAAAGCGTAGATAAAGGTGCGTTCTAACCAGTTGATTTTAGCTGAACGATTTTTATTGATCAACTTAAATCGAATCAATTTTTGGTTCTCATATTTCAACGAATGTGAAACCGATAGTTGAAAGCAAAATGGCGACTAACGAGGATGTCCGTGCAGGTGTTAGGTTCATTTGCGAATTAATTATTACAGAACTGAGATACTTATATGTTATCAGAATGTAGGAAGAGACGAGCCAAACGTAATATTTGGGTTGGAAATTGGATTTTGAGAAGGAACAAATTTGAAGAGCTTCTTTCTAAAGTACACTAAATTTTTTTTTAAAAAGATACAATTTTGTGTGATGCTGTAACTAATACTAGTCAAAAAATTGCCACAGAAACTGACATCAATCAATGAACAAACGGACAATTGAATACCACCTTTAAAATTGGTATTCACCGACAAAAATTCATAAACATTTTATTTGTCAATTCAAATTTTGACATAATTTTAGTAAAATAATCAAAATCTAAACGTGTGCTATGAAAGTATTCTGTATATTTTATATAATAGAGCTTTTAGATATTATTTTTTTAATCACAAGTTTTGTTCTGATGAAGTTGACGAAAGGCGACGAAAGCGTAACAAAATTAAGTATGTACTTTAAAATAAGTATTTTTCTCTAAATAAATCCACTAAATATAATCATAAACAGAAACACTGAACATTTGACTCCTTGTCTGTCAAACTGAACACTGAGCAATATGAATCTGCAATATGAATATGAACGATAAAAGTAGAAATTGATTCAACTTTTGTTGGAACGATTTTTATCGTTCAACAAAAATTGAAATGTAGGTTTACACTAGGATTTTCGTTCAACTAAAATCGACTAGTGAGAACGCACCTTAAGGAATCTGTCTGGAGTAAGAGATTTTATCAACCAAGAAAGACAGTCCAAACAACAGAACTACAGCTGGTGGCTCGCTTTTCAAATTTCAGGATTAAGATTAACGAAAATGGCTTTACACTCTGAATTGAACATAGCAATTAGCAAGATTAGGTTATAGATATTAGTATTTGTTTCATACAGCTCAATCTTTTTTGACTCCACAACGTTTCCGATCAGCACCAAAATAGTTTGAACATTATCTTCATAGATCTGATTCTGCCTATAATATGTAGAGCTTTGCCTATTGTGATACTCTGAGCTTACAACGCTTAGTTTTGAAGCATTTTCACTATCTTGTAAATCAACCATATCGGTACTGGCAGCTGGAAGGAGCATCTGATTCCAGTGACAGAAAAAGTCATACGTGCGAATATACAAGGAGGATAGGCAAAAGCGAGGACAATAAATGCATAATGGTGGGAGAATAGAAAAAAACACTTCACTTACGGACAGATCTGACAGTATGTGTATGAGTGTGTATAGAAAGTATGGTAGGAGATAAAGAAGTGGGCTGCGCATGGTAGTGGAAATAATGAAAAGGAGAAATAAGAAGGAGAAGAAAGAGATGAAGGAAAAGAACGTCATGCACAATATGGACCAAATTAGAGGCAGCGAGGGTGAGTCTGATACCTCCGAAAGCATGTCAGAAATAATGATTCCGTATATCAGACAAGGGGTGGAATGTTTAGCAAGGTATGACCTGGAAGAAGGAGAGTTCCCGCACTACATTGTGGAGTCTATCCCTAAAAGTGGGTGATACAAATCACAATGTCCGAGCATTGAGCTTTCAACCTCCTTAAAAAGAAATTGCAACTAATTCCATTGATGCCTAAGTGTTCCACTTCCCAAATTCTCTTCATGAAATCTCGTCCCAAAATATTTTTCAATTATCCGCATTCCTTGCAGATTCTACTGTTCACCTTCCCGCAATTATTCCTGCTGTAAAGTTTACCACAGGCATCTTTTTCCATTTCTTTCCATTGTATGACCTCGACCGCATGGTATTGACTATGTAGGCTGCTCCCCCCAAAGCTCTTCCAGTTTGTTTCAGTTTGTTCAATATGAGGCAATACTTTTATAAAATTATTGTTCCAGGTACAACTTTTTGAGAGAAAGTCTAGAAGCCAACATAACTGATACACTGTCGACTGTAGATTCTTTGCAAAAAAACAAGAAAGTTTTAAATCTGAATCAAATATTCAATATTTCCAAAATAATTTACAAACTTTGCGATGTTATTAACGAAATATTCGGAATGCAAATATTTTTGATATTATCACGCACCGTTTTGGAAACTTTGAATATTATTAATTTAATAAGCAGAGACGTGGGCTGGTCAGAGCGAGGCTCAGATTTCGCTTATGGAGCTACGTTCACAGTGAGTATAATGTTGGATAAATAAAATAAATTAACTCCTCTATATCTGTAAGATTTTAAAGGGTGGGTGACCCTACAGCACTTAAGGCACAATTGGCCCATTGTGCATCCTTATGAGGTTCATACTTCTATCTCGTCATCCAGCCTACTTGTTTCAAGTGGGCGATAACGTCACCGGAAGTAAGCTTCCTCATGCTGGCTTGTGTTAGCCTGTACTCACCGAATACAGAAAACCTAAATTGAGAGAGTGTCGGATATTCACAAAGAATGTGTTCGACAGTCTCATCTTCCTGTTCACATCCCCTACAGTGTGAAGTGTCAGACAGACCCAGTCTGTAGAGGGGTTTTCGTAGGTGGCAGTGACCGGTCAGAATACCCGTGACTGTCCGAAGGTTCTGTCTGTTCATAGTCACGTATTTTTTGGCTACTTTCCTCTCCGGATACTGCAACAGTTCCTTGGAAAGCCTCCAACCTTCTGCATCGTCCCATTTTTTTTTTTTTTTTTTTTCGCCTGGGAAGATGTCCCATTCGACTAGCTGCCCAGCCGCCTACCAGCTAAAAACCCACCCTCTTCTCCGACGGCGCGCGTGGGACCGTTCTTAGCGAACATAGCTTCACTACGCGCCGGCTTTCCTTTCATTCACTCCGTTCACTTCAGTTTATAAACCCCAAATTTTCGTATTCTCTTTCTTCCCTTTCTTTCTCTTTCATTGTTGTTCTTACAAAATTGTGTATTTTCTCGTAGTTTTTCTTGCACTTCATCATTTCTCTCATCATATTCTCCTCACTTATTTCTTTAGCGATTTGCTCTCTCAATACATCTCTGGACTGTGCCCATCGAGCACACTTGTATAGGGTGTGAGATGCACTATCTGCCTCTCCGCAGTACACACATTCGTCATCTTCTGTTTTCCCTATTCGGTACGTATAGGCTCTGAAAGAACCATGACCGCTTAGGGCTTGCGTCAGGTAGTAGTCTGTTTGGCGGAAAGGGCATTCCAACCATTCTATAATATTTGGTATCATCTTCTTTGTCCACTGTGCCACGTCTTCCGTCAGTTCCCATTCGCTTTGCCACCTATTTATCGAGATTTCTCTTTCTTCTATTTTTGCAATTTCTTTTCTTCCGTCTTCTCTTTTGTACAACCGCCTTCTTTCGTCTATTTTGATGTGAATAGGAAGGATTCCGGCTATCACTTGTACCGCCTTGATGGAGACTGTTCTGTATGCGCTAGTACGTTCCATAAAGTAGGCCCAAGGACAGAGCCCTGTGGGACCCCGGCTGTTACCTGCATCTCCTGTCCCTCTTCGATTTTTATCTTCCGATCCGTCAGATAATCTTTGATGATATTTCTTAAACCGTCCCATCTACCCTCAAGCTTTTCAAGGGAGTGTTCCTTTATTAGGCCAATCATAGCCGTCGCCGATAGACCAATGAAAGTGCCAGGTCCCGAGAGTTTTTGGGAGGCTGCTTTCCTGGCTAGTAAGGTGGCAATGTTGTTACCTTTCGATTAACTGTGGCTAAAGTGACTTCGTTGTTGCTACAGACTTCGATCAGGGACAGGTGATACTCCATTACTAGGCCTGATGTGGTCTGTTCAGGGCTAGTAGTGCTTGTCTACTATCCGTAAGGATGTGAATTTTATTACCTGTAGTGTTTCTTTTGGTAATGTAGATAGCAGTGAGCTATGTTTTAGCAACGCTGACATTACAGCCCATCGCCCATTTAATATTTAGATTCAAAGATTTGGAGTAAATTCCACATCCTAAGCCAACATTGGTTTTAGAGCCATCCGTGGAGATGCGCATTGCGCCTTTTTCTGATGTGTCTTGTATGTTATGTTTATTGATTACCTTGTAGGGCCTATGGAAGGCATATTGTGGTGAGCTTGCGTCCATATTTGCCATCAGCAGTGGAATTTCATTGAGTGCCTCAAGCCACAGGTAACGCCTTAATCTACTAGATCCTACGTCAGGTTGTATACCGGTAGAGCGTATGCGTGTCATGGTCATCAAAATAACCTCCTTGATGTGAAATGAACTCCTGGTAACTGGAAATTCAACGTGACTTCCTAACTTCCATAGACATGGACATGGATGATTGATAAGCAGCATGTTTTGTGTTCAAATCATTATTATTTCCATAATAATCAATGGTTTTATAATGGACCATGCAAATCACAAAAAATATAATCTTAAACTACTCTGGTGGAAAATATGGCATCTGCCCATAGGTTTGTGTCAATCTATAGTTTTGGTTTGCTGTTGGACGTCAAGATGTCGCTGTTATCACGTTTTTAACATTACCATTACTTGGAGATATGTATTAATCTGATTTCAGTGTCAACCCCAATCTCAGAGCTCCTGTGAGGCGTTATATAGTATTAAGTCTATTTTATGTTCGATATTATCTGCTGTTGATATTTAAAACATTTGTATTGTTTCAGATATCTACGATACTTATTGTAAAATCATGCGATAACGTGGTGAATAGCGCCATGAATATTTTACTAACCTGTTACACCAACCAAGAAACATTGAAAGGAACGTTATTGGAAAACCAATTGCTACGATTGGCAAAGTTAAATAAACATTTAGTTCCGCGCTATAGTGCTGGTGGATTTGCAGACATTAATCAAAAACTTTTATCCTCACTATTTTCGGCTACTATAACTTATCTTATAGTTATGATACAGTTCGATTTATCGTCGAAGTCCTAAGTGAGAGTAGAATTTTTTTTTACACCACATGCGACAATTTATCTTTCGCGTGCCTAGAAATCTTGATACGGCACTTATAACGAACAAGATTTTATCTATATTATGTTTGTATACACTAAGTAATTAACAATGAATGATAAATATGCTCATTATTCATATTAATCATGGAATTGTGACAGAATTTATATTAGTGTCATTATTTTCAACATGATCTCAGTAATCACCTTCCATATTGTATGTTATAATTAGCAGAAAAAGTGAATATATTTGAAATAAAGAAAACTATATATTCGTCTTGCAGCTATGGACTATGATTGACAGCTGTCAGTGAATTAAAAACCGAATGTAGTCAAATTTGGTTACCAATGTTAGAAAGAGAAATTTCCAATAATCAATCAAAGTTTTTATCCAGGATTTCTTATGATTTATCATTGGAATAGTTGTTAATCGATACACACTTCAATACACAAAATCACCAAACTGAGTTATACATATTTTGAAAACATGCACAAAAAAAGTAACAACAAACGCGTTTTATTAACAACATTTCCAAAATGAGCGAAAAAAAGCGCTATCCCAATAAAAACCGTTCATGGAACGTGCACTTCACTGGATTCCATTTCTAGTAGACTAACATATCGTTAGAATGTCATAAAATAATAGTTATTCACGTAATTAGTGGGATATGGACATTATTAACGCACGCATGTGAAGTTTGTGTAATCACATAGGTGCGTTAATAATTCCTATCACAAGTATCACGTATGCAATTTTATCTACTACTGTTTATTAGTATTATTAACAGTACCTATATCATACAATTGAAAAAAATTCAATCCAACGTATTTTTAATAATATCAACTGCAAACATAAAGTACTGTGTATCATATTCTGTGACCATAGCAGCAAAGACAAACAAAGCTGTGGAAATAAAATAAATTAGTTATGCCATCAAATTGTCAAAGTTGAATGAACAAAAATCTATAAAAATGAGTTCAAGCGAAGACAACAATCTCCTTTCGGAAATTGAAAATGCAGCTTCCAGTGTTATTTTGGATATTTAATTCTGGTTTTAATATTTTTCTAGATTCTTAATATCGCACTAGTGCGGTAATATACGTCATTATGATTTTGAAAATAGTGTCAAATCGTACCCGTTATATGACAGTTGTAGATAAAATATTTTGTTCCACATTTTACCAGAGATGTGATCTACTATGAATGGGACTCAATAAAATTTGACAACAAAGTTTTGTAGTCTTAAACTTCAAAATCGGATAGGGACCAAACATTATTTCATTAAGTTAATCTTGACAACGGTAGCTGGAACGCTACCGAAACATCGGAATAAAAATTAAAAACATTATTGTGGTTTGATTCTCAAAAAAATTGAAGGAAAAAAAATAAGATAAGATATACTTTTTAACATTTGAAAATTTTTAACTGCTATTATTATTAAAGAAAAAGGTTGCCAAAAGCAAGGAAAAGCTTATACAATTGATTTTGGACAAACTTTAATTATGTTCTCTTCCACTAGGTACTTCAAAATATGGTTTGCTATTCCATTCTTATTAGGCTCCTTTTAAAATTTATTCACTATCAATGTCCTTTGAAACTAAAAATAAGACATCTACTTACCCTTTTAATATCTTGAGTGCAGTCATATTGAAATTAGGAAAAACACTTATTTATAGAGTAAAGTTTATATCATTATAAAATATAATGTATTCGCCAGAGAGAACGGCATCCTGAAGCACGTTTACTTTCGAAAAACCCTAAGTTTCATCTCTCGCAATTTCTGCTTTTAACAATTCAGTTAGTTCTTTGTATTTTCTGAGACGAAATGAAACGATATTTTTTTTATGTTTCACTCGTTTTTATTGCTTTCAGGGTTCGGTTGATTGTTTTTAAAAGCTTGGTAGATTTTTCTGTAATGACTCTGCTGATTAACGAAACTAGAAACACAAATATTAAAATGTTGTTTGCATTATACTGAAAAGCATTAGACAATAGAGAGGCGAGCGAGCTGAAAAATGGCACGAATTGATAAAAAGTTTTATTTTAAAAAGTCAAGGTTAAGTAGTGACAGGAAGAATTGAATTTTTCTTGTTTTTGTCAGAAGCTGTACTTATTTTATTAGATACAGGTGCTCGCCTCACTTAATCAAACCTTTGTACATCTTTCTTCCTCGTTGTCAATTGTTTTTATTTGAAGTAAAGAAAGGTCGAGATCTTTTATTTTACAGCGATATATTTTCTACGATTCTTTTTCGCGACATTAATTTTATTACATGAAAATCCATTAGTGCTTTCTCTTTTCTGTGATAAAATTATGCATTTTCAAGAAAGAACAATAACTGGATCGCTCCATACCGCCGAATTATTCCCTTGGCGTATGATATCTGCCATTTCAACATCCAAAATTGTTTCTACCCCGACTTGGAAACTCACAATTTATTCGATATTTATCATTTCCTCTCAGAAACATATTTTACAGCAGTTGGCAAAATACTTCCTAAGTTTTGTTCGTGACCTTATTTTTTATTCCTTGAGATCGCACGTCATTTTTATGGCAACAGGAAACATTACACAAATATGTAGGAATTTTCTCAAGATCTCTTTTTTTTTCGAGAGAGAGGAAATTTTTATCAATATCATTTTTCTTGCCAGTGATTTTCTTTTAGTCTCTTTAGCCATTAGCTGAAGTTGAAAGAAGTTGATTCGTAATACAAATTTGATGACGCTTAAATGGAAATATAAACTGAGCATTTAAAAGATCGTTAGACAAATTTTATGCAGCTGAGCTAGAGCGAATAGTAGTTTACGTCAAATATTTGTCGATGTTTGTTCTTAATAAGTGAAATTTGACTAAAGAGATTCCTTTTGATAAAGTAACCACACTGTAAGAAGTTCCTAATTGTTTTATAAAATTTGCTGTTTCATAATTTCCGAAATATTGGTTATCACACCCAGAAAAAGACGAAATTTTACAAATTGGGCGAATAATTATCTTCTGAATAGCCAATCTGTGAATGGGAGAGGTGAAGGTATAGAATAACAAAATGGCAATGTCCAAACATCCTTTGTAACTTCACAAATGCGATAAATAATTACCTCATGTATAGCCCAACTGTGAATGGAAGGGGTGAAGATAGAATAACAAAGTGGCAATGTCTAAAGATTCTTTGCAGCTTCACAAATTCGGCAAATAATTATCTTCTGTATAGCCAATCTGTGGATGGAAGAGGTGAAGGTATAGAATAAGAAAGTGGCAATGTCTAAGAATCCTTTGAAGTTTCACAAATTAGGCAAATAATTATCTTTTGTATAGCCAATCTGTGAATGGAAGAGGTGAAGGTATAGAATAATTAACAAAGTGGCAATGTCTAAAGATCATTTGCAACTTCACAAATTCGGCAGATAATTATCTTCAGTATAGCCAATCTGTGAATGGATGGGGTGAAGGTATAAAGTAGCAATGTCTAAAGATCTTTTGCAGCTTCACAAATTCGGCAAATAATTATCTTCTGTATAGCCAATCTGCGAACGGAAGAGGTGAAGGTATAGAATAACAAAGTGGCAATGACAAAAATCCTTTGCAGCTTCACAAATTCGGCAAATAATTATCTTCTGTATATCCAATCTGTGAATGAAAGAGGTGAAGGTATAGAATAAGAAAGTGGCAATGTCTAGAGATCCTTTGCAGCTTCACAAAATTAGGCCAATATTTATCTTCTGAATAGCCAATCTGTGAATGGAAGAGGTGAAGGTATAGAATAATTAACAAAGTGGCATTGTCTAAAGATCCTTTGCAACTTCACAAATTCGGCAGATAATTATCTTCCGTATAGCCAATCTGTGAATGGATGGGGTGAAGGTATAAAGTAGCAATGTCTAAAGATCTTTTGCAGCCTCACAAATTCGGCAAATAATCATCTTCTGTATAGCCAATGTGTGAATGGAAGAGGTGAAGGTATAGAATAACAAAGTGGCAATGTTTAAAGATCCTTTGCAGCTTCACAAATTCGGCAAATATTTATCTTCTGTGAATGGAAAAGGTGTAGGTACAGAATAACAAAGTGGCAATGTCTAAATATCCTTTGCAGCTTCACAAATTCGGCAGATAATTATCTTCCGTATAGCCAATCTGTGAATGGATGAGGTGAAGATATAGAATAATCAAGTGGCAATGTCTAAAAATCCTCTGCAGCTTCACAAATCCGGCAAATTATTATCCTCTGTATAACCAATCTGTGAATGGAAGAGGTGAAGGTATAGAATAACAAAGTGTGACTGTCTAGAGATCCTTTGCTCACAAATTTGGCAAATAATTATCTTTTGTATAGCCAATCTGTGAATGGAAGAGGTGAAGGCAATGTCTTGAGTTCCTTTGCAGCTCCACATTCAATATTTTTATTCTCATATAAATTAAGGTTCATCATATCCATCTGTTCCACCCTCTTTATTCATTGTATTTGTTGTTTGTTTTTCTACCTGATACGCCTATGCTCATTAGAAATATGGGACAAGTGGCGTCGCACCGCTTTTCTCGTCGTTGATGGCGCCGTAGACCAATTTAATGACGTCATTTTATAAGACCGCTTCCAAAGAATGCTCCCTTGCTTTAACGGAGGTAATATTTTGCTTTTTCTTCAAGTCGTAAATAACTATTGGTGGTGAAATTCCAGCGGTAGCAGGAGTGTATTTAAATTCGTAAAAATATTAATCCCTTTATATTTTTTGTAGTTTTCCAGTGTCCTGTACAATAATTTCTCTGTTCGTTTAAAAATTAAATGATAAACGCTCTTATTTAAACTAATGTTAGTAAAATTGCCGTTAAAACATGCTCCTTTCCTGAGTTACATTTGTTACCCACCATTTACATTGAATGATGTTCTTTGTTCGGTCTACCGATGTGCATGTTTTTTTTTTGTTTTATCTGTACGTATGTACGTTTTAATATCCAAATATCTCATAAATTCTGATGCTACGTCAAGCCAACTCTGTCACAATATACAACTTTGCGTTTTTATTGGTTCTGTATCCATATCCGATTTATTTATATTTTGCTTTTTCCGGATTTTGGAAAATCCTATATACGCTGGAATAATAATGTCAGCCAAAAAATACGTTGATGTCCTCAGTAGTATTAGAGTTTTCTATATTATGAACAAATATAAGCTGAGCTTCACTGAATGATGCTATTAGGAAACTGTTTTTAAAATTGAAACTCATCTCTTACTTTCGAGACAAAAAGCTACTTTAAATGTTTGTCCAGAAAGAGGAAAATTTTCTTAAAACTGCAGAAAATCCTTTCAATACTTGCAGCTTCATTCTTTTTTCAGACCTAGTCTTGATTGTTTTCAAATTAACTCAATAGGCATGATAAATATTTTTTTCAAATCTACTCCATTTTGTTTGTATTGCCTTAGAATCTTCAAAATCTCTAATTACTTCAGTTATTTCTAGTGACTGTCATCATGCCAATTGGAGCTTCAAACATGCTTCTAAATCCGTCTAAATCTTCCATTTGGAAAACCCTATTCGCGGCTTGAAATTGAAGGAGGCTGATAGTTAGCATGACTTGATTCCTATGCGATGTGAATCTAATAATGTATCTTTCTTTGCAGATGTATTAACTTCGAGGAATAAATAGGATTCCTCTAATTCCATTCAAGTTTAACTATGTTATATATCCGTTGAAAAGGTTCGCGGAAGTATTACGTTTTGTAGTAGATGATCACTGATTGAATTAAGTTCTATCTCGAAGATTTATATTCTTCGGTCACGAAATATACACATGAGAATGTAGTTAGTTGATTTGATTAACGTTTATCTTTATAGGGAGCTGAAAAATAACCGTGTGCACAGAACATTGTTCTTAAAGGAACTGTTTTTTCTGGAAGCTGCTTATTCACTTGCTTGTTGGTACATTTAAAATAAAGTTTTTGAAGGTGTTGGATGCATCTTCTGGATACTGGAACTTCTTTATTATTTGGAAAGTGACAGAGTCGTTAGAATCAATGTCGGGGCTGTTTGGAAACTTATTTCAAGCTGTGTAGGAATTTGCATTGTCTTGGTAGATGCTTATTAGTCGTTCTTTGATTCTGGAGAGGAATTGCTGCTGCTGCTTGACCCGTATTTAAATGGATAAAATACTGATGTTCACAACACAATGCAAAGTAATATCTTCTCAACAAATTGCATACGTACAGGTTGTTTCCTGTAAAATATTACTTAGTGATGGATTCACTCGATTTTTTCTTTTGTCTAGTATAAATAATATGTATATTAAGATCCGGTTAATGGAACAGTAGGCACAACCAAAAACTTTTGAATGCAAGACACAAAGAAGATTGTGCCCTATATATGCGACGATCTTCCAAATTGTATATAAGTATGGAACATGACATTCATAAAAAGGGAAATCGGATTGTTTTTTGTTTCGTCCATTCTTTTTTATTTAAAAAGCATCCATTACTTCGTAATTGGCTTGTATATTCTAAAGCAGCAGAAACTGAATATGTAATCTCCTTAAAATGAAATTGGAGCTTGAGTGTTCCGAAGCATCGGCAATAGGTACAGTTGATTGAATTCAAGTTTATAAAATAACAAATAGTATATTATACACAAGGTAGTGAAGATTATTATTATTGACCGAGAACCAAGATTATTTCGCGAGGGGCTTTACTCCGAGCAGAATAAGGTGCGAGGTTTATAAATGTCTTCCACACCATGGTGTATATACAATTTTTTCTACTACTAGCCCACTTTAAGACAAAAATTGAGAATAATTCATAAACGCATCACGAGAAGCGTTTACCCCGTCGTCTGACTGACAAGTACACTGTCAGTTTTCGATATATTATGAACATACTCGTTATGCCATCAGTCATTTTTGGTTAACCGCAAATTAGCATTCACAAAACAGTCTAACCTATAGAAGTGAAAGTCCGATAGAATTAACTGGAATGAAAAAATGAGGTGTCAAACCCATCCACCTGAAGCGCTAGTTGCAATTAAGTTGTCGAAATAGGCAAGGCAGCCGAGGCCGAAAAACAGAAGGAAGAAGAATTTCAGCGATCGCAGTGGATGGGTTCAGAACTATTTCATAGCGCTTTTTTTAATGTAAGTTTGTTTTTTTTTCTTATTTTTTGGGAATCAAACCACATAAACGTTTTTTATTTCGACATTATTGTGGTTTGATTCCCAAAAAATGAGAGAAAAAAAGAATAAGTAATGCCACAAGGAACTTACAGAGGAAGTTCATTTATTTGAATTACTAATGCCCGATTTCACTAACCATTTCCTTAAGTCAGGTAATACCTAAAACGAATTTAGGAATTCCTAAATGCAATTTACATTTAACCACGCGCTAAGTAATACCTAAGAGTGATAATATTACGTATTTCTCATTACTTTTTGATCAATCCTGAAAGGATTGTAGGAACAGCTTCGCGAGTGAGGCCCATTTTTGTCCCAATAATAATATTTCGTGGTTCAAAATATCTGTTGCAAACTTTTTAGGATTTATAAATCTGTTCGGCGCTTAATTCCTTTAGTTTTGGATTGCGAATAAAAGCAGCCCATTCACTCAACAACAAAGGGTCATGTTTGGGAAACCTATGTCGTTTTGATGTAATGTCTGTTCACCCAAGAACGCAACACTTCACTCCAACCATTATAAAGTTATTATAACATTATGATAACACTTACACTTGATAACACTTACAGTACCTAATTGGAACACAAATAACAGCAGCAAATGGCAAAAGGAAACAATCTATTGCAATCTATAAAAGACAACGGTAACAACAACTATACGACAGCTATGATGAATTTTAAAATCTTTTCTTCTTTTCGTGCTAAAGGCATCAGCTGCCAGGCCTGTTTCGACAACTCAATTGCAACTAGCGCTTCAGGTGGATGGGTTTGAAACCTCATTTTTGTATTCAAGGTCATCCTATAAACTTTCACTTCTATAGGTTAGACTGTTTTGTGATGGCATTTTTTCACACACTACCTAGATGAGCCCTTCCCACCCAGGATGTTCCTCTCTAAGCAAGGTACATCTCCGGGGAGGACTTCCACCACTTCCCCCCATCTTATCCGATGGGTCTGATCATCGTAGTTTGCGTTTCGGCGTACAGCTCGTCCCTAGCTAAAAGGGCTAGCAGCTGGGGGCGAGCCGTCTTCTCTTTGGCCGTGTAACCTCGGTGGTTTTTTCTTCGGCGGTCTTCCGTTGTGTGTGCTTGCGCTGCCTCTACAAAGTGCGTCCTCAGCCGGCAATTTCGGCTGAAAACACCCTTACAGAGTGTGTCTTATTTTCTTCCGATCTTTTACAAGCGACTTTAAGCCATTAGCTGAGTTAATAGCTTTGTCACCAGTTCGAGGATCTGTTGTTTTGTTGTTGTCGTCGTTGTTTTCTTGTTAGCTGCGGTTAGCTCCACTGCTGTTGCTGTTGTCCTTGTCTTCTGGTTGTTTGTTGGTTTTGGGCATCCTTTGTAGTTTGCCGGATGTTCTCCCTGGCAGTTTGCGCAGGTGGCCGGCTTGGTTTCGGTCATGGGCAGTCGTTGGATCGGTGTGGTCCTCCGCACTTCACGCATTTTGAGTTTACGTTAAACGTCGTCTGTCCGTGGTGGAAGCCTTGGCAGTTGTAGCACTGCGTCGGCCCTTTTCCTCTCCTTTGTTCTTCCCACCTGATCCTCACGTTCTGGAAGAGTTGGATTTTCCGGATTTTTTCTTTTTCTTCAGGCTCCACCAGGTAGATGGGTAGCGGTCTTCTCTCTCCGAATCTGGAATGTAATTGGGTCAGTTGTTTTATACTCACCCCTTGTCTCTCGATTTCTTCCTTGATTTCCTTGGTGTCCCCGCAGTGCGTTAGTCCTCGGATGACGATCCTTGCCATCCTGTCTTCTTGTGGCATATACGTATACCACTCCACTTCTTTTTCCTGTAGTCCTCTGGTCCGTCGTAGGGTATTTTCACTCCGAGTCTTTCTTCATTGCTAGTAGTGGAAAAACTACTTCAGAATAGTGTTGTTCTCCACTAACTGGTTTTCCAAAAGGACTAACTTAGACAAAAACAAGACATCTGAGCGATGCATTCAATTTTTTGCCACCAGGGGTCTTGACTCGCAAGTAGTAGGTATGCATACACTAGAAGTTTTGTTATAAATACCGTTTTCCATGTAACACAGTATTTAGCATACTTATCATGTTCCTCTACATTCAAGAATATCTCAGTTTCACATTTTCTTCCAGTTAAAACCATTTTGTCATCTACGTAACGGTTTTCCCACATCAATCCCTGTATACAATGTGCGTAAAAATTTGAAACTAACAATCAACTTAATTCATACTTGAAAGGAGAACTCCACATCTCGTGAATCTTTCAGTGAAGGTCGGAATAGATGAATTTCAACAAATTATAGGAATCGAGTTCAACCCCGAAGAAGATACATCTGCCTTAAGGTTACATTATTAGATTTAGATCACTTAAGTCGAGTCACGTCTTGTGGAGCTTCTAGCCACCAGCCTCCTTCGTTTCGCAACCGAGAATCGGGTTTCCAAGTAGGATCCTAAGACAACATATAAAGCCCTGTTTGAAGTTCCTAGTAGAGTGTCGAAGTATCATCGACGGAACAGCATAATGTAAAAATTTTCCGGTGTCTAAATTGTCGCTACCGGAAATATTATCAGGAAGGTAATCAATATATTTCAGGATATTTATTCATTATCCTGTACTTAAATATGTAATGAAACAAGAGCAGGAATATGATTGGCACAGGAAGAAGCCAGTGGTGTATTATTTTAGGATCCAAAGAGCCTGGGATTGGGGAGCAAAATATTTAGGTACTGTTATTGTTACTTGAGAATAGTTAAAGCACATTGGAAATTGTAGAAGTCCGAATGGAATGGTAGCAGGTATATTATAATAGTGGTGTAGGCTAGGACTCACCGAACACACTCTCTTATTGACGATAGGAGATGTCACCTAGTGCTCAATCCCTTAAAAATGGGATGGAACCAAATGATGCAGACTTGCCAGGATCACCCTGGGCGACCCTGGGAAGCTGGCGTTGGAGAAATATTTGGCGATGACCAGGAAGATCCTACGTTTAACACTAGGATTTCTGACTTACCACTGTCAATTAAGGAAACACCTCCATACTATGGGGCTAGTGGAGGACACCCCTCTATGCAGGATGTGTGAACAGGAAGATGAAACTGTCAGGCATGTCTTATGCGAGTGTCCGGAGTTATCGTCAATAAGATAGTGTGTGTTCGGTGAGTCTTGGCCTACACCTGCTGATATAAAAGGAGATGTCTCCTGTCCACCTTCCTGGGAAGAACAGGATAGACGATGTCCTAGGAGGACAACTACTCGGGAGGATGTACATGTGGCCCAAGTGCTGTGAACCTACACTCACCCTCCCTACTTTACAGATACAGATTATAATAGTGGTAGACCCACAGACTTATAATATAAAGGAGACCACATTGTTTACATTTTGAGGCGATCAATCATCATTCTATCTTTAAATTTTATCTCTCTCCCTCCAGATTGCGTCGTTGACAGATCTCCATAATTTCGAGAAAGTATTTCGAAATAATTTAGGTATATTTGAAGAACTGGAGAACACTGCTTTTATAATGCATATATTGAATAAAAACTTCCAATAGACCATTCAATTTTGAATTGATTGATCCTTACATTACTAAATAATCACTAAACTTTGCAAATATTCCTAAATTAAAAACGAACAATAAGTACAAAACAGCGCTTTGGCAACACCCCATATGTATTAGTACTTTATTGAATGACTAATAGTATACGCGTAGTTTTGCTATGTTGCCGAAGTGATATAGCTCTTTTAGTACTTACTTTACTATTATAAGGTGTTTTTTTAGTACTTATTGTGGAAATTTTACTTTGTTTGGCCAACCATGGTAAATTCTTGTGTTGTCTGTAAAAAAGTGGAACATTTAAACCCAAATTTAACTTTTCATAGGTAGGTGAGGTTATCTTTCAATCTTTCTAGTGGCGTGGCGTGGTATAAGTGTTTGTAAATATCAGAGGTGTAGAAGAAGGGTTTTGGTGTCTCTTGGTGTTAATTGAATAAACCACTTCCAAATTAGTATACAAAATACATTATCTGAAAAATGTAAGACTCATTGTGAAAACCACATAGTATTTGTATTATTGTTGAAATCAAATATGACACCCAAACGAATAGCTGGCAGTCTAACATTCGGACAGGACAGTCTACTAGTACATCATAAGTTATCAAATTTTCATATTTTGTGTGCTTTTTATATATTTTTCATTTGTTCATATTTATATTAAAGTAAGTTGTTAATATCGTTTAAAAGTTGCGAAGTTTGAACTATTCAATCCAAATTTGAATGATTAACCTGATATCTAATGAAATGAATTCAATTTTCTTAAGCACCAGTAGTCACCAAACAAGTAGCTGTGACTACCAATGTTGGTATATGGTTTAGAGAACCTTGTACTAGTTATTATTTCAAAACTGGATAAATAAATACATATAAGTATTTCAATTCATCATTCATTTATATACCCATATTACTCTTTTATTTTGTTATTTTTTCACGTTTTAACTTGTTTATCGATTTGTCTATATAGTTTTTGTTAATTTTGAATGACAATAAAACATTTCTCACTTTCCTTGCCTTATTAC
>CAJUYI010002706.1:8523-28884 GCA_910591695.1 Galerucella pusilla | reverse complement strand
TTGCCTGTCTCCTCGAGTGCAGTGCCTCACATTCAGACAAGATATGGGTCACGGTCTCGTTCTCCATGCCACATAGTCTGCAGCTGAGGTCCCCGTTATATAACCCCATTTTATGCAGGTGATCTTTTAACGGGGTATGACCTGTTAGATAACCTGCAATAATTCTTAGCTTATTCCTGCTTATATTCAGTAGTTATTTGGCCCGCTTTGCACATGTGTCACCTATGAAGGTTTTGCTGTGTACCTGTTTCGGAGTGTTCCTCCAATGAAGTCTATGTTGGCTTTGTACCCATTTTTGTATTTGCGCTCGGACTACCTTTTTTGTGGTCCCAAGAGCTGGTTCTGGTCCAACATATACTGTTGCTGAACCTCTTTTTGCGAGTTCATCAGCTTGTTCATTTCCAGAAATACCATTATGTCCCGGCACCCACACCAATCTTACTTTAATGTGGTCAGCCAGTTCATTTAGTTCTTTCTGACATTCTTCTACTAGTCTGGATGTTACCTTGCGGCTATTTAAAGCCGCAAGGGCTGCCTGGCTATCAGTTAGTATGTTTATCCTATGAGTGTCAGTCCTATATTTGTTAATTCTGACACATTCTAGGATGGCATAGATCTCTGCCTGAAATACAGAGGTATGTTTGCCTAGTGAGAAAGAGCCTTTTGTGTTTCTCTTTTCACTGTACACTCCTGCTCCTGTTCCTTCCCCTGTCTGTGATCCGTCTGTGTACCAGGTACCTCGGGGAAATTTCAGTCTGCTTGGGTCTTGCCAGTCCTTTCTGTGAGGTATTTCTACCTCATATTTAGGGCTTGGGAGAAGTTTAGTGGCCATATAGTCTGTTTTCATATCTAAAATGGCTTCACTTATGATGTCTTTAACAGATGTGTGTCCTGATCTAACTATTTTGTTGCTCAGATTATCTTGCTGCCTAAATAGTCCCATCCTTGCTTCCCCCATTATCACGAGGTGTAGTGGAGGAAGGTCGAATAAGGCTTCTAGTGCTGCCGTTGGCGTGCTTCTCATGCATCCTGCAATGCTGAGACATGCAAGTCTTTGCACCTTGCCCAGTCTCGTCATTGCATTCTTTTGTGTCGTCTTTGTCCACCAGACCAAAGACGCATGTCATATTTGGTTAATTGACATATTCCGCATTCGTTTATAAAAGTCTGTATTGATGCTCTTTGATTGGGCCAATAATACAGAGCTTTCAATCGATTTTCGGTTTCGTCTAATCCTCTATGATTAGTTTTACCTTCGTGGTAGTTTTGAATTACTTCTTTAACTTCGTTTAAAGGAACATCTATTAGCTTTTTGTTACATTTAACTAAGTTAATTTGAGAATTTTTGGAATAATTTTGAAGTACTACACTAAATTTTTCGTAAATAGGGTCCTCAAAATAAATAAAATATTTAGTTTTTGGTACCACAAACTCTTCCACAAAGTTAATGACATCTTTCTCAAAATTATTTTTGGAAAATTGTACTATAATTCTTTGCTTATTATCATACAGTTTTATAATAGTATCTAGGTGCGGCTGGCTCGAAATTTACTTCTGAAAAAATTAACTGATTTTTTCCGATATTTAAAGCTGAATCTGAAATTGGTATACCTATTACAGGATTTTCTACATTTGTATGAACGGTAATATCATCGTCATCTTCGTTATTATTAATATTATCATTATCTGTTTTAACTATTAGTGATTCATTGTCATTAATATCTTCTGATAATGACTTATTAAATTTGTCCATGTAATCTAAAAAAATTTTAGAACACTGGGGTTCTTGTACATCAGTTTCATTAATGTTTAATTGTATCCGTGATAAACAATCACTATTGGTATTTAAAGCACCTTTTTTATAAACAATGTCATAATCATATTCTTCTAGTTTCAAACGCCACCGAACGAGTTTGGAACTAGGATCTTTTAGTGAAAATAGCCATTGAAGTGGCTTATGATCTGTAACTATGGTAAATTTCCTACCAAAAAGATATGGGCGGAAATATTTGACTGCCCAAACGATGGCTAGGAGTTCTTTTTCTATTACAGAATAATTACATTCTGAATCGTTTAGAGTTCTACTAGCGTAAGCCACAGGTAAATCAGATCCTATTTTACCTTGACTCAAAACAGCACCTAAAGCGTAATTGCTTGCATCTGTGGTGAGATTAAAATTTTTCGTGAAATCAGGATATTGGAGTATGGGTTCGTTTATCAATAAATTTTTACACGTTTCAAAACATATTTTATAATCTGAATCATTTATATTAATAACCGCGTTTTTCTTTAATCTACTAGTTAACGGCTTTGTCAATTTTGAAAAATCTTTAATGAATTTTCGGTAATAGCCTAAAAGTCCGAGAAATCCTTTCAATTCCTTTGGATTTTTTGGTATGGGATATTTCTTTATCGCTATTATTTTATCTGGGTTAGGTTTTACACCTTCTGGGGTGACAATGTGCCCCAAATATGCTACTTCTTTTCGTAAGAACTCGCATTTATCAATTTGTAATTTAAAATTGGGGTCTCTCAACCTAGCAAATACTTCTTTCAGATTACTGAGGTGTTCTTGCAGACTTGTACTGAACACAATTATGTCATCGAGGTATACCAAACATTTTTCATTTTGTATGCCTCGTAAAATATTATCCATGACTCTTTGGAAGGTAGCAGGAGCTCCCTTAAGACCCATGGGCATGCGCACATACTCGTAGTGCCCATTTTCTGTGTTGAAAGCTGTTTTAGGAATGTCTTCCTCAGCCATCTCGATCTGGTGGAATCCAGAGGCGAGATCTGAAGTTGTGAAATATTGACAACGTCCTAGCTTGTCTAGTAGCGTTGTAATATCTGGTAATGGGTATCGATCACCAATCGTAATAGCATTAAGTTTTCGATAATCGATAACGATTCGAAATTTAGGTTTTTGGGAAGCATCTATCTTTTTTGGGACCACCCAAATATTGCTAGACCAAGGTGAACTAGAGGGCCTGATGATATTTTCATTTAACATTTTATTAATTTGATTTTGAACCTCAGTTCGATAGATTTCCGGATATCTATAAGATTTTGAATAAATGGGAATTTCATTTGAAGTTTTTATGTGATGTTTTATTTTACTAGTAAATGTAAGTTGATTTCCTTCAACATGAAAAATATCACTATACTCGTGTAATAACTTTAAAATTGCTAGACTTTCTTCGGAATTCATATGTTCCGTCCTAACTTTTGAAATATCGAATATGACATTTTCTGTATAAATATTATTTAAATTTGGGTTGAGTGGTTGTTCGTATTCATCAAACTTTTCAACATTAATAGAGGGGCTAAGATCTACTCTGAAAGCGGATTCTGAAGCATTTAAAATTGTACATAAAGCTAAATTATTCTCAACATTTGCCAAACACTCTGGAATTTCTAGTTTTCCAATTCGAGTGTATGGTATAATTACATCACCATTTTTAATATTTAATTTAATTACTTGCTCACAACGTGGAGGCACTACTATGCAATTCGTGGATCCAGTTTTTATATTGCAGTAATTTATTTTAATTCGACTATAAGGAGTATAATCAAAATATTATTATTCAAATCAATATTTGCCTTAATCTTTTTTAAGTTATCTAAACCTAATAGACAGTCAAAATGATCATGGAATTTGAAAACGCAATACTCTAAATTTATTGGTTCCATATAATTAAATATTTTAGAAGTAGGAATAAAAGTGCAGTAATTTTGTTGACAGCTTCCAAGAGCTGAAGTTACATTGAGCGGTTTTCGAACAAAAGATTTCTTAAAATATTTTTCAGCTACCACTGGTGTCACAAAAGATCTTGTGCTACCGGTATCAATTAATACTTTTAAATTCTGTTCTGGAAAAAATATATAGGGTAGTATGCTTTCTGGGTTATTTAAATTTAAAAGTTCTATTGTGTTTCGTTGGGTACCGAGGCTGGTATCTCTAAAAAATTATCGGAATCTTTATTTGGATTTTCAAAATCATCTAGATTATGAAGTTCTTCCGAGAAAAAATTTTTTTGTTGATTGGAGGAATTATTTTGAAATCTATTTTGAAAATTTTGAGTGGGTCTAGATGTATTTCTAGTAGAAATACTCATTGGAGTGGGATTTTGAAATCTTTGATTCTGGTTATGTTTAAAAACATTTGAACCATTACCAGAAAAATTGGTTGTATTCCTATTAGGAGGATTAAAAGTGGTTGATGGATTATTTTGTGGATTGGGAGTAAGATTTCTATTTGTATTCTGGTAATTCGGTGTTGGTTTTGGCCTAGGAGGTAGCTGCGAATGTACCACATTATTTTGAAAGTTACTTTTATTTTTGTGTGAAAAATTTTGTGAATTTGTATTTGAAAAAAAAAATTTCTGATGCTTACTTTGACTCATATAAACCTGAAAATCGTTTGTTAAAATATTTAAAGCAATATTTAAATTTTCGGGATTTTTCGTACGCATTAATGTACCTAAGGGCTCTTTTAAACCTCGTAGCAATACTCTGAGCGCCAAATTCTTAAAATAATTATCTAAAATATTATGTTCGTGAACATTTGAATGTGTCATAAGATAAGAAATTTGTAAGTTCAAAATATGTTGAATTCTATTATAAAATTCGAAAGGCGTTTCATTACCTTATTTTATTTCGGACATTTCAATATTTAATGTGTAAATATCTCGTTTGTCTGCGTATGTATTGATCAAAGCATCCTTGAGGTTCTCCCAAGTCTTTATATTACAAGAAGAAATATTTATAGCTGCTTCACCTTTTACTTTAGCTAAGATGCTGGACATCAAATATTCATTTTGAAAATCCCCTACATCTGTAGTATTATAAAATTTAGTTACTAATTTTTCACAAATTTCTATAAACCTAGGAAGTAAAGCATTGTTGCCATTGAAGTCTGGAATCATGTCCAGGTATTCTTTTTTCAAAACGGGCAATTGTGGGGTAGCCATTTTATTTGTTATATTTGAAGAAAAAAGTTTTGGAGAGTTTGAAATTATTTTTTTCTTACTATTAAAATGTGAGCTAGAACTGGGAATACTTGAATCAGAATTTGAGTAGGAATCGTCAGATGTTTCAGAAAGTTATAAAGTATATTTTCTCTATACGACATATAAAAACACTTACAGTAAAATAATGAAGATCCTTTCCATTGGCTCGAAGCTAACAGGAACACACGATTTTCTCTTGAGTTTTCTGTCTTCTTGCACCACCAAGATCTTCTAGTTGAGTTACTCAATTCACCCAACTGAGTTCCAAAATTGAAATTTAAATTTCACTTGGTTCAGATAGTCAATAAATCATAGAAATGAACCGACTGTTTGAAACGACCGTTTGACTATCCTACTGACTGCGCCACTTAACTTTTAATTAACTGAGAAAGTGTTTTTAAAAAATAACTATATTACGAAACAACTTAACAATTTGGATTCCAGTTTCTAAACTGATTTATACAATATAAAAATGAGTTAAGTAATAAAATACAACTAAGAATAAAATGAAAAGGAAGTGATAACGACAAATAGTAAAAGTGATTAATAAGCTAATTATATATGCAACCTAGGGTGTACGAATACGGTAACATATATCTTAATAATTTTTAGTCCTTGAAAATGAATATGTTATATTCGAAAGCTCGGAATATATTTTAAAAAGAGTACTCTCTGGTATTTCCTTGCCACATCCCCACATAAATCGTCTCCGTTACTTAGTTGGCAAATATTTCTAATAATTTATATATATATATATATATATATATATATATACAGTGTGTCGCATTTAAGATGAAGACACCCCCATATTTTCGTTCTTTGAAAGATTACAGATTTGAATTTTTTCAGAGTCATACATATTGATGGGCCACATCTTTTAAGTTAATCAATTGAAATCTGAACTTTAATCTCAGCCTACTACGATTTCACAAACGGAGTCACTTTTCGATATTTTGCTTCGCGTAAAAAATATCGAAAAAATATATTCGAAAAAGTTGTTCAGAATATCATTTCAACCCCACATACCGAAATTCATCAAAAAATTCGTATTTTTAATTTTTCAATTTTTTTGCCCTCCCACATTTATTATTACAAGATATTGTTTAATTTGATCAATATTCCTTTGAAAGTGCTGTTTACTTTACTAAAATATTTAAATACATGACACCTTGTCAAGATTTTAATTTCCACAGCACAATAATTATCAAAATAAATAATAATTAGTAAAAAATGAGAATATTAAAAATGCGAATTTTGTGATAAAATTTGGTATGTGGGGTTAACATAATATTCTGAACAACCTTTTTCAATAATATTTTTCGATATCTCTAACGCGAAGCAAAATATCGAGAAGCGGTCCTGTTTGTGAAATCGTAGTAGGTTGAGTTTAAAGTTCAGATTTCAGTTGACTATTTCAAGAAATGTGGCCCATCAACCTGAATAACTCTACAAAAATCCGAATCTGTAAGTCTTCAAACAGCGAAAATATGGGAGTGTCTTCATCTTAAATGCGACACACTGTATATATATATATACAGGGTGGGGCAATCTTCTGACATCGGAGGATTACATCGTTGTGGTGATAGATAGAACTTTATAGTTTTGTGTGAGCTAATACAGTTACTGAGGACACATTTTGAAAATACTTTTGATTCTACAGGGTGTTCCAAAAACAACGTAGCAGCACAAACTTACATTTTTTCAAATGGAACGTACTATATTTTGTTCAAAAATCGAAAAGATCTCACCGAGATCGTTACAAAAATATAGCACTCTAATATATTATAAGGGTGTTTTACAAAGATATGGCCAATTATTAGCAAAAAATACCTCCTCTTTAACGCTCTGCAAAACAGTAAATTAAAATAAATCAACACGTCTTTGTATTCAAATGTCATACACACATTATTGGCTGTACTCAGTATTAACTACTTTTTTTATCTGTGGCTTCTTTAATACAGGGTGATACAAAACGCAAATCAAGCAATATCTCAAAATTTTTTAATGAATCACCCTATAAGTCTTTTTACAATTTGTTAGTACAATTAATAAACTTTCAAACGATGTAGTACACTTAGGGCATTAGTTAATGGAAAATCGTAGATATTTTATGATAATGGTCAAAAACAAGTATTTTACATACACAAATTAAATGCTATTAAATTTTTACATGCAACATCTTGTGAATTTTAACATTTCTAAGGCATAAATTCTAATCCCTAATTTTGGATGCATCTAAAATATCTTTGACTCTTACCATTAGAGGAAGGAAAGGAAAGGAAAGGAAAGGAAAGGAAAGAAGGAATTATGTTGGAAGAAATATTTTTGGTTACTGTAAGTAGGCTAATGTCATTATAGTACTAATAAATATAAAAGCAGTTTGTAATCTTTACGAAATAATTACTTAAGTCGTTACAAACAGTATATCTTAGTAATGTAAAATGCAAGCTTGTATTTTATTTTCCAACTTTTTCTATTTTTGAAAAACTAACAATTATGAAAACCAACATTATAAGAACACTCACATTTACATAAATGAACATTGACATTCTATAAAAAGTATAGTAGTTTATGCCAAGTGTTCAAAATGGCAACCAGTCATTTCCATACAATTCTTTTCAAAAACGAAGATCTTGCTCTTTTCCACATAGATGGAGTTATTGTGGAAAATGCGTTACGAATCCTTTCTTTCACGTCTTCGTTGGTAGTAGGTTCCGTTTGATACACAAGTTGCTTTATGTATCCCCATGAAAATAAATCCATTGGTGTGAGATCTGGAGATCGAGGAGGCCACGAAATTGGTCCACCACGTCCTATCCACCTGTCGGTAAAATTTCTGATATACAGATGCTCCATCTTGTTGGAACCACAAGTTAATTATTGTGTTTGAATCAACTTCCTAAACACTAACAAAGAATACAGCAATATTTCTTTGACATTTATTAGTAGATACTATTTAGATAGTAGCCCACTTGATATAATCAGAAATATGGCTTGAATATGTTTCGCCCATTCTCAAACAAGCCTATATCTTTGTAAAACACCCTTATAATATATTAGAGTGCTATATTTTTGTAACGCTCCCGGTGAGATTGCCCCACCCTGTATATATCGTCATTGAAAATTGCGTGTCGTTTTATTTGGAATACAACTATAGCACATATTTGGTATTTTTTTCAATTAATTATAACAAAAACATCAATATTTCATGGAGTATGAATTTCATCTAGAATACCTCTGATGCAGTTCAAAAAAAGAACACAGCAAGTGTTCCAAATTATTCCCTGCAGAATCCATGTAAGCTATAAAACGTGTCAAAAGCTTTTTTGTGCAGACTGTCTGATTCATAGCTGGTGTAACGCTACGACATGCTTCACGAATGCGTTCTTCAAGATCATCTAAATTATAAAATACTCCAACCTAGAATTGTAATCTTGCACTAGAGCTTAACATCATATGGTTTTAAATGAAACTAACTGTTTTTAAATGACTCCACAATATATTTGTAAAAATGTGTAAATTGAAAGTAAATTGACAATTGTTTCGATGATATTTATATCGAAACAATTGTCAATTTACTTGCAATTTACACATTTTTACAAATATATTGTGGAGTCATTTAAAAACAGTTAGTTTCATTTAAAACCATATGATGAGTAGATTCCACGAAGTGAGGGTTTATACAGTTAACTCAAGAGCTTAACATGAAAGACTACTTGGCAAATTTTTGTTGACGCAAGATTTGGCGAAATACTATCAATTACGATTCATATTTTTTAATAAACAGCTGCATTTTGTGTTATTTTGGTAAAGTCAATTTATTTTCAAAAAAGATAAAATTTTCCCTCAATTTGATATTTAAAATACCCGCTGAAATTTATAGTTCCTGCTTTTAAACAGTAGTCACTGCTGACAACGTAAGAGTTACAATTCTAGGTTGAAGTATTTTATAGAACACATTTGTGGAGCATCTCGTAGCGTTACACCAGCTATGATTCAGACGGGGCCTGCACAACAACACTTCCAACACGTTTTGCAGCTTGCAAGGATTCTGCAGGAAATAGTTTTAAACACTTGCTGTAGTTTTTGTTCGTTCTTTGAATTGCATCAAAGGCACTTCAGTTGAAATATTGATGCTTTTGCTATTATTAATTAAAAAAATACCAAGTATGTGCTATCGTTGTATTCCAAATAGAACGACACACAATTTTCGACGACAATATAAAGAGGTACCATTTGAAAATAAAAAGTGAGGGGTAGATACCACAGGGCTGTCAAATGTAAAACATTTCTTAAGACATTAGGAAGGTACTTTACTGCCATCCAATGCAGTTTTTTTATTTTTTTATTATCTTGTCAAATAAGCGAGATATTGCCTGTATACGATTACCAGGATCAGGACAAATAGAATTCTATTTTAGTGACGTCACGTTACCTAACAACCAATTCACATCGTTTGCATGCGATAAATTGGTATCATGGCACGGGATCTAAAGCGTAGAATTGACTTCATTCTACAAGTCTTAAGAAAAATGGAAAAACCATGATAGACTGGAAATGCAAAACCAAAGCTAAAGTAGTTTGGAAAATGTTAAATATGTGTCGAATAACAGAGAATTTTTTTGAATTGATATCATTATTCCAAAGATTGACGAACCTAGATTTCTATAATCGCAAGAGATGTGACGTGATACCAAATTTCAATGTATTCGCCAGCTTTTGGGTGACGTTACTTAAATAGAATTCTATTTGTCGTGATCCCACAACTGGAATGCTTAATTATTCTAAATAAATTCCTTAATACAAAAGTTGTTGAATATGCAATAATGATATCCAACCCATATATTTTTGAAATTTAGAAGCTTCAACTTATCCGACGGTAGAAAAACATACAGGGTGTTTCATTTAAAGTGTCTAAGCTATTGAACTCCAGAAAACCCAAGTTTTTTCTTGGAGTCTAGTGAAAAATTTCCAAATTGGCAACAGCGTGAAAAAAATATTTCCGTTCAGCATATGTATATTGAAAAATTCTTAGCCTACTATAGAACCGAAGAAAATTTCAATGTCAAAATATTGTATTACTCAACATATTCTTCTCTTAATTGGATACATTAATTACAGCGAACCTGCGACGTCTCTTCTAGACCTTTCAAAAAAAAAATGTTTCTTCCTGCTCTGCAAAACAGACCTCCACAACTTTTATTACCTTCTCGTTGGAAGAAAATTTACGACCTTTTAAACTTTTTTTCAGTCGAGGAAAGAGATGATACTCGGACGGAGCCAAATCTTGTGAATAAGGGGGATGTCCTAGTAATTCAAACCCTAAAACACATTTCTTTTGCATAGCAACATGAGATTTGTGTGCAGGGGCGTTGTCCTACAAAAACAAAACACCTTTGGATAGCTTTTCGCGTTTTTTCTCTTTAATTATTTCCCGTAGAGTGGTCAGTATAGTCGAATGGTAATCTCCGGTTATTGTTCCACCCTTATCCAAAAAATCAATCATGATTACTCCATGGCAATCCCAAAAAACTGAAGCAAGAACTTTTCCAACAGATTTTTTGATACGAAACTTCTCAGGTCTTGGAGAGGACGAAGGACATTGATCACCAAGGGTATTAAGCATATCTCCGTAAATCTGTTTACCTCTTAACCCTTTTAAATACAGGTAGTTGATGATGGCTCGATACTCCAATTTTTCTTTTAATTTATTTCGTTTTAACTCTGGTTTACTTTTTTGACGTCCAACTTCACACTGACACTTCTAATGAGCTATTGTTCGTTGCCATGGTATCGCAATATTTTGTTTTTGCATGGAACTGGTCTAGGCTTACTAGATATCAATACATCCTCGTATATATTCAAAAACCTAGTCCTTTATACTTATTTTAATAGTTGATAGATAGATATAGCTGTTTCGCTACGTTCTGGAAAACGATTAATATCAACCTTATATTCTATACTTCACAAACATTAATTAAATCCGTGACATTATACAACGTGAAGTTTTCTCCATCATACAATGATTAATTTAACATAGTATGACCTCGACATCAATGAGACAGCTTTAATCTTTCACATAAAGCCTTCTGTAATTGTTCATAAGTACCCACTTCAATTTTATGACACTGGATTTGAATAGTCATGGTTTCGAATTATGTTATTGAGCTGACACTTTTGTTTCACCTATTGTATATTTGTTTTGACGACTCTCTTTCCATTGTATAATTGTTATTTTCATTTGTGACGAAAGCCAGGACAATAAGTACAAAATATATATAGTCATTCATGGGAGATAGATAATGTAATGGCAGGTACAGAGAATTTGTAGAAAATTCAAGAAATTATCACCCAATCTAAAAGATAGTACATCGTTTTCACCCGGGTATTAGTATTTCTTCTAATTTCTGTAAATAATTTGAAATTCCAATTGTTAAGAATATATCTTTTTCCACTACTTAGCTGTGAAGTTGACAATTATTGCTGCTTCTAGCCTACTGAGAAGTTTTTCTATTAGTGGTTAATACTTTTTTCCATTATTAACCTAGGTCAATAATGGAAACATTCAAATATTCTAAGAATTCAGGGATAGTAGTTCAACAAAAACTAGTGCAACATAATTTTGTATACCCAGCAGATTGTGTTTAGCATATTTGCTGCTTGAAATAACCCATCAAGATAAAATTATTTGAATAAAAATGACATCAGTTCAAAATTCGCGCTCAATCAAAAATGAATTTGACTAGTAGTGGGAAAAATTGTATATACACCATGGTGTTGAAGACATTTATAAACCTCGCACCTTATTCCGCTCGGTCAATAATTATAGTCTTTACCACCCTCAAGTATAATATACTATTTTTCTGTGACGGGAAAAAAATTTGACATTTCATCTCTGTTGACAGGTAACAAAATATAAGTTTCCAGAAATTACTTTTTCCCCGGATATACAGTGCTATTCAAAAGTCCCCTCCCCCCCTCGTATCTTTTTAACGGCTACACTTACATTGATAAATAGTTTCCTGTTTCACACGGCGTACCATCAAATTTGCAAACGTCAATAATATGTGGAAAAATACCGAAAATGTGGCATTTCTTTTGCAGAAACTCGGCTTTTTGTTGTCCTCGAACGTAAATGTAGTCTGCGGCATACAATAACTTGCTCTCTAATATTTCATTTACTTTAGAATATTCTACATCTCCTGAAGAGTATCGAATGCCGTGCACATTTCTTTCCAAGTATGATGTGGTCTTTTTGTCCTCGCTGCTCAATGTGGAAAACGGTTGCGGTGGTAAAAATATGTAATGTGAACTTTTGAAGCCAATTTCTATGGTGAGCTCTTTGGCAACGAAAATCCCGTCTACGACAAAACCTTGAATGTCTACGAATGCTACTCTCATGTTGACGTCTGCTCGAACACTAACTCTGATCACCAACTAGTTCAAGCTTTTAACAATTTCGGTGAGGGGGAAGTATTCCATCACGCAATCGTGAATTATGATGCAATAGACTTTGGTATTTTCGGGAAAGCCTATGTTTGCTTCAATGTCAAGTTTTACATCGACTGTGGACGCCTTCATGCTTTCTTCCTGTTTCGAACAATCGATAATAAACAATGCTCGTTTCTTGAAAGAAGAATAATCCAGCAGGGGGCGCTTCTGTGTGGAGTTTGCGTAGTTGGGATAGAATTCAGTTTAGTTAAAATAGGCTTCATTGTAGTCAGTTTTAGCGAAATCCAATTGCATTCTTTCATTGGGCCAATAGTCACCATTAAGTGACAGTCTTATACTTTGTACGTCGGCATTGTCAAATAAAGTCGGGTCAGCTGTACTCAAGTTACGTTTGTCGGTTTGAAAGAAAACAATAACAAAACGTGGTCTTTCAACTGAAGTGGATGTCTTGACAGCCCAAACTTCACGTCTTGCTCCTTTAGTAATTGAGGGTAATTCGTGTAACTCCCACTTCCTAAATGGAATAACTATAGGTTGATCTTTTTGAATGGATTTCATGAGATTTAATTTTATGTCGTCATTGGGAAAGATATGTTTAACTTTCAGCTCAACGCTTGTAATGTTAATTTTAGCTGTTGTAGTGGAGAGCGTTCCAGAGACATTCTTTTCAGTAATATATAAGCAATCATTATCATTTCGTGCCCGAACTAGTCGTATTGTTTGACGCCCACATGTAATCATGGAATAATCGTTGAAAATGTTGAAAATATGTTTGAGAGGTATTTGAAGGTTGAAAGACTTGTCGCTAACATTCAGAATAGGATCTTTTGGGTAATTCCAACCGGCTATAGCCATATGATTGGAATCTTCTTGGTTATAACAGGTCATGGCACGTACGGCGCTTACTATTCCAGGATCTCGAACTGTTTCCATTTCCCTGGCACTTTCACTGTACGTACATGAATCGAATAGAAAGGCACCAACATTATTTGCTAATTTTACGTCACCAGCTCCGTGTATTTCAAGCGAACCTTTAATGCACAACAAAGTTTCGCTCATTGCAAAGAACGAATCAACCTGATTAATGCTAAACTCCACAATGTCACTGCAATTGAATGATTTTATGAATGGAGCATAGGTTCTATATTCGGCCTTTCGAATTGACTCATCAAACATCGGCTTACGATAGATATCAAACATTGGAGGCATGTTGTCGTTTTGACGTAGACGTTTTCCATACATGGTTGTCATTTTTCAATTTAAAACCCAGCGATTGCAGGACCAATTTGTTTGCGAACGTAAGCTGTTTCAGCTTTGGCGACTGCTTAGCTAATGAAGTTGAAAGTGGTGCAGATTGTCTTTTATGATTGATTATTAGCCCCATCGCGCTCTAAGCTCCAACACCAACGTACTTAGTTCTCCACGAAAGTTTACAGGCTGACCGTCCTGGTCTAAGGCTATGACAGTGATGTTGGTTATTTCACGTTGTGGTATAACGGGTAAGTAGAGCAAATTATGAGGAATTTATGAGCAGGTCTGTTTGCATCGAATGCTCCAGTGGTAATGTAACAATCGAAGCGTATGCTAGATACTTTAATAATTTTGACGGAGAGGTCTGAAGAGTGCAATTTGTTAGCGTCGAGTATTTTCGGTGAAAATCCCAATATTCTTCCAAGACTATCAGCTTCCATGAAGGAAATTTTGTATTTACTGGAAATTTCACATTTCAACGTATTGTGATTGGGTTTTAGTGAAAATACCGGTCTGGTTGAATTGCTCGCACCCAACTTATCACTAATAAACGCTTCAAGATCAGCAATTTCATAACATCCTGTGGGAAAATCAAAACTTTGAAGCTTGCCCTTGACATCGTAGTAGTAAAACTTACAATTTTCAATGTTTGGTATACTGTGATAAGAATGAAAAGATCTTAGAGCTATTTCGTATTCATTCTTCGGATCGAGCACAATAGGCGTAGGAGGTTGGAAGGTAAACACGTGATTGGTACTGTTAACTCTAAGCAACTGCGACATGATGACTAATGAAATACGAGACATGTTTGAATTTAAATATCATTTTTTATTTTTTCAATGTTTGTTTACAAAGGAAACAAGTAGCTTGCGAACTCGGAGGGCCGTCACAATGCGTCGTCCAATCAGGTCGGTTGTAATGGATGAAACAAGGCAGTCGTATTTGTAGTTCAAAGTTTGCTCGATATTCATTGGGAAGTTTATGCCACATATCCAACAATTCCCAAGGTCTTACACACTCTATCAGATGTTCAATGGGAAAGTGCTTCAGTTCTTCGGCAGTGAAACTACTCAATGTTTTCCCATGGTGGATATGTTGTAGTAATAGTTCCGTCATTGCTGTAGAAATTTCAAACACAAATGACCGCAATTGATTTGATCGTAGTTTTGATATTGGGTATTGTTGTAGAAAATTCGCGCGCTCTTTCCCAAATATTTAACAACTTCTTTCGGTGGCTTCAAGTTACCAAATGAATCGAAATACTCTACATTGTTGTTTATCTTTCTGTAAGCTACCCAATGACTTCCGCTATTCTTAGAGGTATCCAAATTAACCACTGCACATTCTTGTTTTCGGGGGCCGGCTTTGGGGAGAGTGTCTTGCATGAAAACTCCTCGAAAATGTGGTATTTTGAGTAATTTTGCGTAATGTGTTATATCAAAGTCGGTTAATGCGGGATTGGGTAGCTTTATACAATCCAAAACCGCCTTTGGGGTACTTTTTCAGATACAGGCCAGATCCTACACGTTCCATAGCCTTATTATGACGTACATCTTCTTCCAATTTCTTTTGCGCATGCTTTGCGTCAATAACAGTTTTAGCAATCCCTGACAAAGCTCCAAGTGCCGAAAGGCCAGCAAACAAAGGGATTTCGCTACAGGTATTACTCGAGGAACCTCGACTTCTTTTTTCCCACCAAATTCTTTAATAAGTGCTTTGGGTGCTCGTAAGGCAAACGTTGCAGTGTCTTTCAAAGATGCCCCTTTTTTCATGGACTTTCCCACTTTTAGAATGACATCTCGATGCAAGGAACGACGTTTGCGACGACAACCCATTCCCAGCTTTCTTTTCACCTTCATTCCGCCTGTTACAAGTAATGCAGCAGTTTTCTCTCCCAGTGAAGCGTCTTTTGATTTGACGCGAGCCCAAGCTTTATCTTCAAGTATCCGATCGGCTTTGTGTCGTTCCTCGGGAGACTTATTCTTCCAGTAAGAAATATCGTGTTGTTTACAAGCTGCGTCCAAGGGGTTAATGCCCGGATCTCCACGATCAAGACGTTTTTCCAATTTTGTACCAGCTAACAGAAAAACAATTAATTTTTCGCAAAAAGGGTGGGGGGTGGTTTACTTACGTCCACAGTACTGATAGCTAGGTAAGTGAAGTTCAATAGGTAGTTTGTTGATGAGAGAATTTAAAATACCCTCTCCTTCAAACACCAACATTAAGACTGACACGCGTAATTGGTGACACCTATATTTAAAGAGTAGTACTACGAAAAACGACACACACAATGAAAATAATTCAACAAGAGCAGACTATACCCATTGAAAATTTGGATTTCACCTCAACCCCAACTGTTGGCAAACATGGTAAATTGTTGCCAAATTCTTTCCGTGCCATTATATGTGGCCCCAGTGGGTGTGGTAAGACGAATGCCGTGCTGGCGCTCCTATTCAATCCAAATGGCGCGAAATTCAAAAATGTTTATGTCTATTCAAAATCGCTATTTCAACCAAAGTATCAATTGCTACAAGAAGTTATAGCGCAAGTCAAGGGTGTTGGGTATTTCCCATTTAAAGACAATGAAGAAATAATTAGTCCAGAGAAAGCTCGACCAAATTCCATCTTTTTATTCGATGACGTAGCCTGTGACGGTCAGCAGAAAATTCGTGAATACTACTCCATGTGTAGACATAAAGATATTGATGCTGCTTATCTTTGTCAAACATACTCAAAAATACCGAAACAGCTTATTCGCGACAATTGTAATGTTATTGTGTTATTCAAGCAGGATGAGGTGAACTTGAAACATATATTTGACGAACACGTATCTCCAGACATGACGTTTGACACATTCAAAAATGTGTGTTCAAAGTGTTGGTGTGACCGCTATGGTACTTTGGTAATTATGAAGGATTTTACCCTTAATGGTGGTAGGTATCGCAAAGGATTCGATAAATATATAAAATTGTAAGCTGCGTCTTTAGTCCATACCAATATGTCTGACGATAAGGTTGCTACTGCATTACGCAAGAAAAAAGTGTCCGAACTTGCCAGATCGATTCGCAAAAAATACCTGGCATTGAAATTAGGTAAATCAGAGCAAGATGAGTCTATTAATAAACTATTCAAGCCGATAACTAAACCACTCGAAGAAATTGTGCAATCCTCAAAGACATTACAAAAAACGATTACAAATTTGAATCCAAAAGAGGAAATAAAGAAGGAAGAAGAAGAACCAGATGATGTGTTTACACCTTTTCTCGAAACGGAACCGGTGGCCGAAACCGATGAATCCGGCAATATTACACGTTCTGAATCTCCAGAAGAGTTGCGCCCCGAAATTTCCCAGGAAGCTGTCGCAGACTATTTGGACCAATATCCTGCCATCAGTCATCAGTTCATTGAAGATTACTTCCAAAAAGATGATAAAATTGATAAAAATTATGGTCCGATATACAACGATGAAATCGGTTGGTCATTAGGCAAACGTCGAATTGCGTTTGATGGAAAAACCGGTAATATAAACATACTACCTGAGAAAAACAAACAAGGAAGATATGTTATTGGAACACCAGGCTTGTATGAACTTCTATTTTACCGAGACCCCAGTTACAATGATCAAGATTTACAGAACTATAAAAATCTTTTGTCAACAACTGAAGTTCATTTAGACACGTTAGATCGTCTTAAGGGGTCAAGTACTGAAAAATATCACTACATCATAAAACCTTTATTCAAAACAAAATCTCTAACGACGACGACGAGATCGTCTCAGGTATTGACTCGTATAAAATCGATTCCTTCAGCAAAAGGAAAAGGTATCGATCGTTTAAGATATAATGATAACCCTATGGAGTATATTTATTGGGACGATGCGAATGAATTGGTGGATCGTTTGAAGTTGTTGATTGCTTCAAAAGAGGCAGGTAATACGTCACACGACAACGAAATAGTATTAATTATCAATGAACTCAAGGAGGCTGATATAATAGAATAAAACAAGTTGAAACTTGTTTATTTCAATTATGCCAGTCGATAAATTCGGACATAGACATCAAACGCCCTATGCGCGTTCACCAGCGAAAATTACGTTTCCTCATACACCGGACGGTAATATTGATATTGAAAATGTGAAAATTTGTAATGTTAAGGAACCGACAACAAATAGTGATGCTGCAACAAAAAAATATGTTGATGTGCAGTTGAATGGCCTACGTGCTATCAACTCACCATTAATTCAAACGCATGGTGTGGTGCTGCAGCAACAAGAACGTGATATAAAGGATTTAGCTGTAGGATTGAACGAAATAAGTAATGAGCTTCATAAGACTAAAATTCCCATATTACAGGCGAATATTGATTACTTACAAAATAAAACTAACGAAATTGATGCATTCATTTCGCGAAATCCCCCTGTAGCAGGTAGGGATATGGCTACGAAGAAATATGTTGCCGAATCAATTGCCACAGCAAAAGCCTTTATTCGAAAAGAATTTACTGCTTCTACGAATACAAGCATACGTGGATTGAGAACAGAATTTACAGAAAATATCAGAACCCTCTCTGATTTGAAAAGAAACATTTCAGATATTGAGAACAATATTAAGGTTATGGATACGAATACCGTTAATCGCATTCACAGTCTGGAGCTGAAGCTAGCCGGTAATACATCATAATATGTACACCAAGGAGAAGATTCAACTCGTAAACGAACTCCACAAACCGATACGGAAAAAATTCCCTCGGAGACGCACTATCATTAAGGGCCTTGACGATCTTTGGCAAATGGATCTTGCGGAGATGAGGAATTTTGCATCACAAAATAGGAATCATTAAATGATACTGGTCGTTATTGATTGTTTTTCAAAGTTTGTGTGGACACGCCCACTAAAGACGAAGACCGGAGAGGAGATTACTCGGACATTCTCGGACATTCTCGCTCACACTAGACGAATACCAAAAAATCTGCAATCTGATCAGGGAAAGGAATTTTACAACAGCAAATTTCAAAATTTAATGAGAAAACACAACATAAATCATTATAGCGTATTTAGTACAATGAAAGCTTCTATGGCAGAGCGTGTTATAAGAACTTTGAAATCGAAACTCTACAAGTATTTCAGTTTAAATGGCACCTACAAATGGATTGATATTCTACCTAAAATTACTCAAAACTATAACAATACAAGACATTCCACAACAAAATATAGGCCTTCTCAAGTCAACAAATCCAACGAAAAATCTATTTTGAATAACACCTATAGTCATTTAAAGATAGCCGGTCCACGAAAATTTAAAGTTGGCGACATTGTGCGCATATCCAAGGCAAAACATGTCTTTGAAAAAGGATATACACCCAATTGGACTACAGAACTATTCAAAATCACCAAAGTTAAAATTACCAATCCTGCTACGTATTTACTTGAAGACATGCAAGGGACACCAATCAGCGGCTGCTTCTATGACGAAGAACTACAGAAAACATCGAATCGGGACGTTTACTTGGTGGAAAAAGTTCTTAGACGTAAAGGCAAGAAACTGCTCGTGAAATGGCTAGGCTTAGACAAAAAACATAACAGCTGGATTAATGGAGTTGATGTTTTATGATGTAAAAGGCCACACACGCTATAAATTGGAGTCGTTTCAGATCTCAAACTCAGTTAGCAACATGCAAGGTGTCAGTAGTGGTGGTGACGATAGTAGTAGTAGCAGTGATAATAACTATACTGCAGAGGTGGATACAATTTTGAAAAACTATGAGTTTGCTGCAAAGTCTGAAAATGTGTACCTGCTTTCAACACAATATTCAATTTCCGGTTATGAAGTGAAATGTGGAATAAGTCCTGCTAGATCATTCACGCCTGCTGTAATTCTATCTCAGCAGCTCAAGTTCGGCAAAATTTCCTTTGGCATTCACGAATGGCATACCTTTATTTCAATAATGATGCAACAGATGACCGTAGATGAGTTCAAACCTGATTCGATTCCATGTGGAGACTACTGCACCATTACCCCATTAAATTACGATGACTGTAAGGTAATTTTTGTGAGGAAACATGGCGTCGAGTATTACATGGATGAAGAAGAAGTATCCCAAATTATGAAATTAAATAATTTAATTATACAACGTATATCTGCTTTGGAAAATTTAAATTTTTGTCAATATTATTATAATGTTTTGGATTTCTGTAAAACTATCACCTCTGAAAGTCCTTTACAAATTTTATATGGATTTTGTTCCATAACCCCAAACGATATGTTAAACAACGCTCTCAGAGAATATGTATACTTTTATAAACTTTAAGTTATCAATGATTTAAATAAATAGTTGTATATTATTGGTGTTTTCTTTAACTGGTTGTGTGTGACAACGTGAGAATGTGACATTTGACGTGACAACGCGACATTTGACGTGACAACGCGACATTTGACGTGACAACGTGACATTTGACGTAAGAATGGACATTTGACGTGACAACGTGACATTTGACGTGACAACATGACATTTGACGTGGGAATGGACATTTGACGTGACAACGTGACATTTGACGTGAGAATGTGACATTTGACGTGGCAAGTGTTTCGTAAAGGATCAACATTTGGTTCTTTTGACAGCGTGATAATTTTGTTACACTCAGTATAT
>CAJUYI010002705.1:14130-28889 GCA_910591695.1 Galerucella pusilla | reverse complement strand
ATGCTCAAGATTTCGATACCAGGCTGGGTTTTTGCAACTGGCTCTCACATTGAAGCTGCTGTTTTCTATACCCGTCAGCGATTGATTTCATGCACTGAAAATGATGGACGACATTTCGAACATCTAGGCGGCATTATTTACATACCTATTTATTTATTAAAGGTTCCAATTGTTCGATTTATCACATTAATTTAAACTTCGTTTTCATTGTTATATAGTAGCGCCAGCATTACATTTAGGTAATCTAGTGGCAAACATAACATTAGTATGATAACAGTTTAAATTACTGCAGACCAATGTAAGATCTTTTCATTCAGGCTAAATTTAATAATTTCTGTTAACGCGAACCAGCCATCTAGACGTTGGAAGATCATAACCCGCCATTTACGTGTTTCTCACCATATCTATGGGAAAGAGATCTCGCCTTGCGGTTTGCAGTGTTTTATCACTAATTTATTCTACTTTTCGAAGACCTACTCCAATTTGTATGCTTTCATTTGAAATTGTTACGAGAAAACACAATATTTAGAAAATATAAAACAGCGCCCTCTAGCATTTATGTTATTGATCCGATTGCTTCATATTTACAAATTTTAGATTGTTCAACAAAATCTCTTTCAAACAACATCAAGTTTATTAAAATCAGTCGAGCAGAACCGGAATTACAGGCGTTTTTTCGTAACAAGGTTCCCATTCTCCCCCACGCGCGCTTATTTGAAGAGATAGACTTGAACTTTTCATATTAAAAGTATGCAGAGCTTGTCCAGGAATCTGATTATAATATTCAATATGTGTGAAGTTGAAAAATTTTGCATTTTAAAATGGTGGATCTACAATTCTGAAAATAATTTCCAGGCGTTTCTCGATGACACTTTTGTTATAAATTGGGAATGTATTATAATTAAAAAATTTGGGTTTTCTGTTTAATGAAACTCTATAGCGAACAATAAATAATAATGTTAATTATTAGACAAATTTCGCATTATTCACAGGTACATCTACATAATTTGATGGTTGTAGATCATATGTTTACCCTTTCAACTGTTAAAAATTTCCACCCAAATATAGGTATCGTGGCACTTCGAAATAATTTTGGGAAATTTTCTTGGTAGCTTGGTCATGGTAACTATTCAAAATGAAAAGGCATCTTATAACCTCCAAAATTAGTTGTCCACTCCCTTTCAATTAATGAATAATTTGTTGTAACTCCTATGCTCCAGCTGTTTTGTTGAAAAGCTGCATTAAAAGAGGATGTCCTGAATATTTATTTTATACATAAAAGTGGAAATTTAAAAATATGATTAAATTTTAATAAGCAAATATTTGCATACGTATAATGTATATATTTGTTTATAAAAGTTGTGCAGGCTATCAGTGAAAATAAATAACATATTTTTATCATTCGCCTACTCTACTTTTTATTTCAAACAATGAAATAACTGTTAGCTTATGAGTCAAATATCATCATTATTCTCATCATTTATAAGCAAGATACATTCAAACGTAATCTAAAATTATACAATATAATTCGAAAATATATGACGAACGACTTATAAGTTAGGCATATAGGTACAAGTGTAAATCTGAAAGTTTGTTGAACGGAATGCTTCGTAAAATTTGTGTACAATTTTCTCCAAAACCATTTCAACAACTTACATTTATTATCTATAAATTCCCATCGAGCATTCAATTATAGCCGTAGCTTAGATTAAGAGATATTTGAGATAATTCGAACTTTTAGATCAAAAGATTAATATTTCTATGAGTTGTGGAACCTCTCCACTACGACCTTTGGTTTTCAAACGGAATATTCATACCTACAACTTTTTTTCGAGCAAACATTTAGATCGTCTCTTGTATGTTTGTATATTTTTAAATTCTCAATAACCATTTATATTTATAAGTTTTTGTTGTGCTTTTGTGAATTATGACTAATTTAAATATTTTTTATCGTTTAGTCTTAAAAATTGATAGTGTTAGGTCTAGGTACCTACCTACTAGGTACATTATAAATTTGTACCCATAGAGAAGATTTGTCCGAACCCAAAAAAATATTGCTTCTAGTCTTAAAAAAATTATTCATTACAACTAATCAACGAAAAATATGAGTAATAATATATTACTGCCATTTTTAGTTAAAATACAATAATTATATCATACTTCGATACCTGTTGTACAGTAGAATAACAAAATGAAGAACAAAACAGATTTCTATCCACACTGCAACTGGCCATCTATAATGTAAAGTTATAAGCAGGTAAGAAGGTTTCTGCAATCCGATCGCCACCTTTGAACGGTTAGCAGAAGCTGATAAATTTAGAAAGAATACTATTTTTCTCTGAAGACGCGGATTTTCCTGTCTCATTTGAAATCGTTCATTAAGTCAGTCCAGTTCGTTTATAGATATCTTCTCCATCTTACCGATCAAAGGTTTAGCTGGTTTTACATTTTTCTGTTGAATTCTAGTAAATCATTTCTTACGTTTAGTTGATTTCTAATTTTGTCGATTTAGCAGGTTGGAGTGTTGGAGACGTTGGCGCATGACTCTTTGAAACTGTTGTTTAATAATATGGCAACTCAAGTGTTGAAGCACATTTCTCATGTAAAGTTACGGTTTTTTGTTTCCCTTTATTTATAACATTGAATCAGTGCCCTACAGTTGTATTTTCAAGCATATTTAAAACAAGTAAGTTATAATTTTCTACTTATCTCTTAAATATTCTTCAATTTAATTGAACTTTGCATTTATTGAAGGATAACGATGTAAACTGAAACCATATGATAAATAAGAATCTTAATCTAAAATAAACCCTTAGTAGGTTTCTTTGCTAGAAATCGTAATTCTAGTTCGAATTACATAGACCACATACGCGTATCACATAATTATTATACAGTTGTTAATGATAGCTTCAAAAATTGGTATAAAGCATGCTTGTAAGTATCTACGCACTTGAAAATAATGTATTTTCAATTTTTAAAAAGGCTTGTTTGTCCGAATAAATACCTTGTTAGGTTAATATTTTGCTCTGTCTTAAATGATTGTTTTCACCAAAAGTATCTTCTAGCGTGTCTTTAAATAATAGCTGCTGAGAGTTTTGGAGGGAACGCATGTGGGAACTTCGAAACAAAAATGTAGTGAACTCGTACATGTGACTGAAAAGTATAGAATATTAGGAATTAGATTTGGTAAATTGATTTAATTACAAAAAAACGTACTGAAAAACTACTTAGGTAGGTATATCATTTATTAATTTATTGAGACAAAGGAATGTTGTTTTATTGAAGTTGATAACAATTGTTATGGTTGTAGACAAATTTATAATGATTACTGAATTATAGTACCCTTAATAGTTTATGTAAGTTCCTGAAGGGGAATGAATAATATACCTACCTTATATTATATGACAAAACTTTGTACAGTGGAATGTGATGGTCTTTTATGTTTATGTAGATGTACCAAATGAGTCAAATTTTGAAATATAAAAATTTAGATAAATGGGTATGTCACTCTAATGTACTGCATAACATAAATACATTATAATAGTTGTAAGGAGTTGTGGTTATGACACATCAATACAAGGAACTGGTTTCAAATTAAATTATGTTTGAAAATGTATATATAACATTTAAGAATAGTTTTTTGACAATGGTCACCTACTCTACCACATATCACAACCAATAATTTTAATGTATGATTGATATATTATATTATAATTTTTTTATTCAATTTCTGCCATAAACTAGTATTCATCATCTGTAAGTTCTACTACAAACTAGTATTTATTGTAACAATAAATTGTTTTCATTCTCATTGTAATTGTTATAGCATATGGTTTATTTATTGCTATTCTTACTGCTTAGCGCTAAAAATATTCTTGGCAACATTTAAATCTGTTGGTTTTCCAGATCTAACATATTTTTTTGGTAGTTTGAAACACTTGCCAGCAATGAATAACAAGCAATATAGATCTACATTCTGATTTCTTGGAGAGTAGACCTCTTCTGTTATATCTTCATTGCTTTGCTTTAGCAACTGTTGAAAATTTCCTGGAATCAAGTAACCTTTAGGTTATATTATGCTCTCGTTTAAGTATGCTACTTCTGAATTTTGTTGTCTTTGTTGCTCACATATAACTTTTTTTTGTAGGTATTTCAAAATTTCATTTTATAGTGGTTTTCTGTCCATATAAGATATAATATGCATGACCTAAGATGTATAAAGTATATAGGCTAGTTGTGATCTGTCCATTAGTCAATCATGAAAAAGTTGAATGGATTTGAAGGATTTTTAAAAAGTGACTCATTGTTGACAATAACATTTTTTTTCCTATTTGGGAGCTGTTTTTGTTCTGGGAATACTGCAGCCTGTTGACTTATTGTATTATACTCCCACATTTAGTCATCCCACCTAGTTATCCCCATGCCTTCGAGTAGATGAGTGTAGGTCTACTGGATGTGTGCTATATGCTCCAGGTGGCACATAGGCTCCTCCATAAGTGTTTGCCTCCTTGTCCAGTGCCTAACAGTCATATAAGATATCTATTACAGTCTTGGTCTCCATCCCACAAGTCTGCAGCTGAGTTTCCCATTATGTAGCCCTATTTTATGCAGGTGATATTTGACTGGTGCATTAGATTCCTACTGATATTCAGTTTAACACAAGTGTCATCTATAAAGGTCTTACAGTGTACCTGCCTTGGAGTCATCGTTGGAGTCTATGCTAGCTTTGTACTCATTTTTGTTTTTGTACTCGGTCCTATTTCTATGTGGCCTCTGGTTCTGGCCCAACATATCGCACCTTTGGAGAAACAGTCACAATTTTAGAAATTTTCGGCTATAAGCCTGGTGAAAATTACGTTCGAGTACTGCTTAGATTTCCGACAACCCCTTATCGTTATAACTTTTTAATCCTGGTTATGGTGAATAGATATCAGTAAAAATAAAATTTGGCCGGTCGTCCAGTGAGAAGAAAAACCTCACAACTAAAGCAAGCGTAGTCTTTCACGTTTGGATAAAAAAAAGATCTATTCAAGTTAATTTTCACTAATATTTTCCCAAAATATTATGAACCCTTTTATAATTTGTTTAAAAATTTTCGTTCAGTATGAATTTGTTTTGAGTTTATTTTCCATGAAGTACAAATATAACCAAAAATTTGTCTCTTAATGCCTTTTCTTTTTATTGCAAAGAAAAAAGTTTAAGAAAATGACACGTTTGTAAATATTTCCAAAATTTCATGGATTTAAGAGAAGTTATTTCTCAAACAAATCAATTTTTCTTATAATATACACAACAACTGACAATTTGCATAGTTTTCAACTTCTTATAACTGTTTCTTTATTCACTGCCAAAAACCAAAATTAAATTGAAAAAACTAATCTAATCTAAGTGATGGAGTGGTACCTCTTTGGATACTTTCGGTCTGTATGCATATTGATGCAGGTCGATCAATATGTGCATGTCCACCAGTTTTTCAAATGTCTTCAGTATAAATGACATCAGATCTATGGGTCTTAGGGACTTTGCTTTATGGTAATCATTTTTTATCAGGATTAGGATTTAAGAACCAGTCTGCACTTTCGTTCTCCTATTCTTTTTTGCCGCATGTATTTTAGGTGGAGTTGAATTGTCAAATTGAGGTCTTTTTCTCCTACTATGTTAACTATGTTAGAGTGCCTCGTCGTTGTCGCGCCTGAGCTTGTTTTCATTATGGCTTTCTCTAACTGGAAATACTATGAGCCTTTGGGACGCGTTGTGTCGGGTAGGACAAAAATCCATCCTCGAGAAATAGTATAAAGCAATAGCTTTTGTCCGCGACTTCGTCCGCGAAAATAGTTCTAATAGGCAAAAAAAGTTTAGTGCTATCTATGCAACGTTACAAGTAATAATTTGAATCAAATTGGTGATCAAAATTGACAACGACATTTAGTGGAGAAACATTATGGAGTTTTTCAATAAAGAAATTAGATAATAACTCATCCTCGCTTTCAATTAAATATTTGGTGAAATTGGAGCAAACATTATACGGCGGATCACACAATGTCTTGGCTGGTTTTCGCAGCATTAAATAGTGTGCCTTTCTGCCTAGTGAAACAAATTACTATTTTTCGGAATAATAATTTTTTTCTGAAAATCGACAATCGCCGCTAGTTGTTCAAATGCAACCTTGAAGTAATGAATTGCATTTTAATCAAATAAAGTAGGTTCTTGAGATTTGATTCAATGATTATTTGCAAAATCATTCGTGTTTGTAAATTTTTATAATCATCAAAAACCTTTGGCTACAATATAATATGATTTTCTTACTCCTATTCAAACATACAGGGCGTCGAAGCTATTATGATTTTGATGGAAAATTGGTTATAACTTTTCAAATGCCATGTGTGAAGTAGATTTTTGTTTTAAAGTAAAATGTAGGTTGTTTTATTTAAAATATATATCTTTAATCTGGCGCCGAGTTATGGAACACCCTGTAACTAATTTTGAAATACGAAGCATAACGACTGTTTATATAATCTACTTTTTTTCCACTACTAGCTGTGAAGTTGACAATTATTGCTCCTTCTAGAAACTGAGAAGTTGAATTTCTCTATTAGTGGTTAATATTTCTTTCTATTATTAACCTAGGTCAATAATGTACAAATTCAAATATTTTGAGAATTCAGGGATAGTAATTCCTCAAAAACTTGTGCAACATATTTTTGTATACCCAGGTTGTCTTTAACATATTTGCTGCTTGAATTACCCATCAGGATAAAATTATTTGAATAAAAATGCCATTAGTTTAAAATGACTGTTGACATAAGGACTACTACCGACAGTGTACTTGTCAGTCAGACGACGGAGTAAACGCTTCTCGTGGTGCGTTTGAATTATTTTTAATTTTTCCCTCAAATTTTGCTAGTAGTGGAAACATTTTTATATATGTTACGGTGAATGTTCACTCTTGGGAAATGTACACTTTTACCGTAAAATGTGTACATTTCCCAAAAAGTTAGGTATATGTGAACTGAATATAATGTATATGTACATTTCCCGGCAAATGTGTACTCTTGCCTTCACGTTTTGGTAAATGTATACTCTTACCTTCATGTTTTAAGAAAAGTTTGAATACAAATAAATTGAAAATGTTGTTGCAGTAAAAAAATATTTTTTGCGCGATCGATCTTTTTTGTTTATTTACAGCATCGGTTGTCAGGACGGTAGGTTGTGTTTTCTGGTTTCGAAGTCTAACACGTCGGTAAGTGATTTACTTACCGTTCAGACGTCTTAGCCCTACATACATTCAAGTGGTCCTAAATAATATATTACTTCATTCATTACACAAACGGAACAAAAAAAATAAAATTTATATTTTTTTAATAAACAGAACCGAACAGAACAATATAAAAAGTGATAAATAGCATGAAAACAATTTCACCAAAATGCAAATTATATTTTAAACTGATCGAGAGGTATAAATGTCACTTTTGAGATTTCGTTCATTTCGAAGAAATTTGAATGATTTTATTCGAAATTTATTTCAATACGACCGCGCAAAAAATGGTATAAGCATCTCGAACGTTAAAGGTAATACCGGTCCCCAGCAAAATTGCTGTCGACCGGTAAACAACCCTTACCGTTCTTAATACTTAATATACTATATCTAGTAAAAATATTTCTTTCCCTTATTGTTTTTCAAGTTGATCGCACTGTTTTAGTAATGAATGCATTGTAATGCAAACTAGGTTATTCAAGAAGGGGAAGGGAATATAATTATTCGATTAGCCGTTCCCCTTCTTGAATCACTTGGTATGCGTGTTACAAAGTATTGGATATTTTCCAAAAATGGGAAGGGTGAATGCATTCAATACTTTGTAACGCGCATATCAAGTTAATCAAGAAGGGGAAGGGTAATTCCAATGATTACATTCCCTTCCCCTTCTTGAATAACTTAACGTTCATTACAAAGTATTGGATATCTTGAGGTGAATCCAATGATTATATTCCCTTCCCCTTCTTGAATATATTGATGCTCATTGCAAATTATTGGATATCTTTTAAGGGGACGGGAGAATGTAATGATTATAAATCCTTTCCCTTTTTCTCACATTTACCGGAAAATGTGTACGTTTGCCGCTATATCTACATTTACCGTAACATATACACCATGTTGGTGAAGACATTCATAAAACTCGCACTTTATACCGCTCTGGGCAAAGCCACTCGCGAAATAATCTTGGTGCTCGGTCAATAATATTAGTTTTCACCACCTTGGTGTATAATGTATTATTTTAGGTATTATTCAGGATAACAGACCTACTGATCACACTAATCAATTACTCTGTATACTTATATTATGAAGAGGAAAAAAGCACCTATATATTTTAGTAATGGATAAACTCAAAAACGAAACAATCAAAAATTTCCATACGAAAATGATAATTTGGCGTACGCTGCGAAAACTATTGAAGATACATAAAATATTAGGCGATAATAGGAAATTAAGGTATTATTTTCCACAAAATGACAATAAATTCGAACGTAGAATCCAAAAAGTTATTACTTTTTACATATCTACAGACAATTCTTACAAAAAAGTCAGATTTTACTGCCGCAACCAATTTCCTGAATGTTTCTATTAATCATAATGGTATAAAAATATTTACTTTGTATTTGTATCAGTTTTATCAGATTTATTTTATACATATGATACCCACTCATATGTTTGGCCTTCAGCGAGGTAAATGTAATTATTATGAATCCATACATTTAACGTTTGTGGGGAATATTGATATTGTTTTTCAATAATAAACATTTGAATCGATTATTTCTGAAATGGCTTAGGTGCTATTTCGGCCATATTCTTTTTAATGTGAAAAATCAATTATTGTTTCATGCAGAAAGGAACTAAGTATCATTTACTGCATAGTTCTATTTATGAGTGAAGCTTAAGGGCGGTAACACATTTGCGGTTGCGGCTGCGGTTGCTACCGCGCGGCCACAACCGCTATAACGTTCACACATACAAGCACACACCTTGTCATACCGAGTCCGTCAGTTCAATAATCAACATGGATTTGGTAGAAACGGTTGCTATAATTTATGCTCAAATTAAGAAATCGAAGCGAAAAAGGAGGTACTGGGTCCATCCTTTACACAAAACGCGCTTGACGAATGGTCATTTTCATTGTCTTTTCCTACGGTTGAGAGAATATCCTGGAAAGTTTTTTAACTACTACAGAATGAGCATCACATCTTTCGACGAATTAGTGACGTTGATGCGACTCCACTGGCAAAAATCAAATAGTCACTTCAGAAATTGCATTTCCGTGGAATAGTACAGGGAATGAAGCTCAAAAAAAGCTAAAACCTCGCAATTTTTTCGTCCAGCATGGATTGACTTGAAATTTTAACAGGAGGTAGGTGATAGCCGAAGGTTCACAATCTATATCGAAAAGGGTTTTGCTTGTTTTTTTAAAAGCTACAATTTTGCTTTCTACAGTTTTTTTGATGAAATGCATAATTTTCGAGTTATCCGCGAAAAACATATCAAAAACCTCGATTTTTTCCTCTAAAAAGCGTTACTTTCAATCGCGAATAACTTAAAGAATATTGATTTTACAAAAAAAAATGTATAGAACATTTTTTGCTTGGAATCACTTTTTCTATCGATTCCTGTGGTTAAAATGTGATAAAAAATGTTCACCCCCGAGATGGGATGGCAACCACCCCCAAGGCTTTAGCGCCCTTCGGTTCGATATATATTTTGATCCTTGGGCTATCACCTACCTTCTGTTAAAATTTCAAGTCAATCCATGCTGGACGAAAAAATTGCCAGGTGAAATGCTTCATTCCCTGTACTAGAAGAGAGATTAACAGTCACTATATAAGGTAAGAAAATAAATTTTATTCTTGGTAAATAAACGGATGAATCGGTTGGTGAAAGGACAGGCTGTACTGTATGAGATGAATATGGGTTTGATTGTGATGAGTGAATGGAGAATGATGTGGAAGGAAAGGTTTGGTGATAAATTGGCTGAGGAATAGGGGTATTATGTGAAGCAGTTCGGAACTGATTATTAAAAGAGGGTTGAGGTGTTGTACTCGTATACCTTTGGAGAAGTTGCATTATTTCTACCCTAAAAGAAAGTTTCTGTTGCTCTGTTGACGTTTTAACTGTTGGTAACAGAGATTTAAAAAAGTTTAAGCCGTCGTCCTCGATTCCAGATGATAGTTGCTTATTTTCTAAAAGTGACAACAGTTTGTCTTCAAATGATTTTTTTTCTGGAAGGGATTGCTGGTCGTTTGATAGATGGTGTGGGCCTTTCCGGAACGTCTTCGGTTTCTTCTGCAGTTTAAGTTGGCAAACTGATATGATATAAACAAATATACTCGTATAGTGGTTGTTTAATATACAACTTGTAAAAAGTGAATAAATCATTTTTTGTAGTTTATAAAGTACCTATTTAAGTTATGAACTTTTCTTACCTTTTGCTTTTCTCTTTTCCGAACTCCACGAATTGTGGTTAACATTTCTGCCAAGCAGTAATTTTTTTGTCGCGATCTTTGTATGCCTTGTCGGTAACATCATGGTAACATCCCACAAGCACGTCTTACTTTGCACCAGAACAATAAATTTTTCGGTATCGAAGACATCCATGCTCAAAACTCGACTGGCTAGGTTTGTGGCTGCGCGGTTAATGTGAACAGTCAGGCAAGTAACAACATGTTGCATTTCGGACGGGCAGCCGCCCGACAACGGCAAGATGCGGTTGCAGCCGATATTATTAAAAATACTTTGGATTGAATTTTTTTAATTTTATGATATACTTAGGTACTGTTAATAATACTAATAAACAGTTGTAGATGAAATTTTGTACGTAACACATGTGATAGGAATTATTAACGCACTTATGTGATTACACGAATCTGCCTACGGTCTCGTCGTGCAAACTTCACATGCGTGCGTTAATAATGTAATGTCAGATACAGTCGGATGGATATTAAGTTATAATAATTCAAATTTAATCATTAATTTCAATAACTAGTTTGTTGTATTTTAGTTCATTGTTGGTTTTTACTGTTTGCCATTAAATAGGTAATATAATATTTGTGTTATATTTTTAAATATAAAAAATATTCATCTGAAATAGATGATATTAACGATCACAATATTTTAGAGGGCGGGAAATGATCGATGGGGGCGGGTAATAGAGGTGTGTAATATGAATATGACACTTTCTAACCTTCAATGACGTTAGTAATTACAGCATTACATAATATATGGTTGTGAATAAACATCTTTTACAATTTCTACCTGCAATCATTACGTATGTGACGTATGTCGTATGTCCAGATTACGAAGTTACCTACATCACAATTAATACATTAACAGCTTTTTTGGTGTTTACCACTTCCGTTTGGCTTTACCGAAACAAAAAAGTGATTTTGATATTGAAGTGTTTACAATGTCTAAAGTAGTCAGTTCCTGAAAATAAGATTTTTACATCGCATAATAAAGTCGAAGTGTTTTATCTTGTTTTTTTTTACTTCACGTTGAATAACATTTTATTTTTCGCTTTTTTATCTACATAATATATTACTTTAAAACTGGACATATATATTTTTACACCTATAAAATATTAATTTTATAAAATTAACAGTAAACAAAGAAAGGAATATATTTTTCAGAAAAAAATATTTTTAAAAGTTAATTTTTTTTCTCTAAATCTGCAGAACCAGAAAAAACAAATACTAGGCACTTTGTATTATTAATTTACAACTATATAAAAAATATATATTACTCAAGAAATATCAAGTGTTATAAAAAACAAAATATTTTTTGGGTTTTTCTCCAATCTTGGAAATATCACAGAAGTCATTAAAGAAATAATCGATTCAATTTGCTTTTGAAATTAATAATTAAGATGAGTGCCATATCAATTAGACCCATAATTTCGTTCAGATTAATTTCAATTATGGCTTTTTTAACTCTAACAGTAACAGTTGTTAAATTGAAAAAATTAGATTCCGTAGATCTCTTCGATTAAATGCTTTAAAATTAAAGCTTCAAAGAAAAATATGTAAAAAATACAATTGGCAAAACGACTAATTTTTGGTTTTTTTTTTCAGAAGACCAAAATGTCGTTCACTACTGTAAACGGTAAGTTTTTTTGTAAATCTTTTGATAATAATATGTGGATTGAAAACTGACGTAAAATTAGTTTTTGGGGCGAGTTATAAACTATATTATATTCATTTTAATTCTAATAATGAGGTACATTTTTTGTAAATTTGTTATCATAAATTTGACAATCGCTTTGTGTTTTAAAAACCTGATATTATCGGTCAAAGTACTTGGGCTAGATCACGTATTCACATTATGTATGTTGTATGTATGTATTCACTTTTGAAACTAAAGATACAACTTGTTCATTTTGGTTGTGTTGTATTTTGCATATAAAGCTAGAAAAAGACAATAGTTGACTTTTAATACTATTATTTTTCAAAGTATTTTCCACTAAGAGAATGCAATATAAAATGCCACAAAAAAGGTGGTAGATAGATTCTATTGCAGCACAGAAATTTGATAATACTTTATATGATTGGTTGTTAAAGTACTCAAAAAAAGTTTCATAAACTCTATAAATGTGTATAGAATCTAAAACCTTTTTTGTTTGGAAGGGTGATAACACCCTTTTTGACGGCTGGCAAATAACTCATCTCGATTATTCTACGATTATTCAGGGATGCATGGACCAAATTCAAAAGCGGCTAACCATTTCTGTATATCCTTTCTGATTTTTTTAATATTTGGAAAGGGTGATAAATAACACCCCCTTCGACAGCTTGTAAATATCTCATTTCATAATACGTTATTCTACGCTTATTGGAATGCATGTACCAAATTTAAAAGTAAATAACCATTTCTGTTTATCCTTTATGATTTTTCCTCGGATTTTTCCAATATTTGGAAGGGTGATAAAACCCCCTTTGACAGCTAGTAAATCTCTCATCTTATAATACGTTATTATACGCTTATTGAGGAATGCATGTACCAAAAGTGGCTAAACGTTTGGGCATATCCTTTCTGATTTTTCAAATATTTTAACCCTTAGGTGATAACACCATTGTTGACGGCATGTAAATATCTCATCTCATGAATCTCATGATACGTTATTCTACGCTTATTGAATGCGTGTACTCAATTTCAATGTGGCTAAACATTTCTGTATATCCTTTCTGATTTTTTCAATATTTGGCAGGGTGATTACACCCCTTTTGACGGTTTGCAAATAACTTATGTTATGATACCTTATTCTACGCTTATTAAGAAATGCATATACTTAATTTCAATGTGGCTAAATATTTCTGTATAACATTTCTGATTTTTTCAATATTTATAAGGGTGATAGCACCCCCTTTGATGGACTACAAATAATGAAATGTTTTAATAATTTCTTAATAAGTATAAAATCTAACATAATGATGGTATATTTCGACGTGAAATGAGAGAATCTATAACTTTTAATCAAAACTTTTTTTGTAATTTTTGATACGTACGGAGATAATCGCGGAAAACATCAAAACGTCAAATTGGGGCAGTTGCTTTTACTACTAACACGCAGGTAATTTAGACCGTGTCAATACGATATTCGTCATCTCCGACTCATAATACATTGAAAAAGTCCCCTTGCCCGGCTTGGCAAAACATTTGGACTTCAGTTGCTCGTTGTCTGGACTATAAGTATTACCTCTTGAAGGAGATAATTTTATGCTAACGACATCAATATTATCTTTCACAAATGATAATTTTCATAAAGTCTTTCATAATTGAAATATTTGACATTCAAGGTTACTATCCAATACAGTTTTTTTTTAATATAAAACAATTAATTTTATACAGTGATGGCTAATTTGTAAGCAAGTAAATTTAATGCCATATCGTATCTCCGAACATTTTCCAACACTGGCTATAAAATATTTCATTTCAGTGCAAGATAAGGTACTCAGAAATACTATTTGCACTATAAGCACGTAAGTATGTGTATTGTGTGATAGGAAATTTCGTTCAAATTAGCCGGAAACAATTTTTTTCGATAAAGTTCCATTTTCCTGGAACTGCAAACATATTCTAATAATACCTATAATATACTTATTCGGGTTGTCTCGTGATTTTGAAAATATATTCGCAAAATGTTGTGAATATAGGCTCTACACTGTGTTATTTATAAGATGCGACAAAGGGATTCCTGTACAAAACTGTCAAACGCGGGCTACTTTTTTACTTTTTTTAGCGTTAATAAAAAATAATAATAGATTTGGAAAGGTCGATGAAAAATAAGCTCAAATGCACTTTTAATTTTCTTAACTTTGTTCTGGTTTAATAAAAAAATGAATACTTATATTTAAAAAAGTCGAGCTCTATTTTCATACCACTTTCGGATGATCTTAATCGATTAGGTGATTGCTATCATGGTAGTGCACGGTATAATTTAAAAATTAAATCTGAAGTATGGCGGTTCGCTTCGCCGCTGGGATGAAATTTTTTTTTGTTTTCAGCTTTTTTTCACAATTTTTGTCTAAAAAAACATTTAATTTGTAGTTAAACAAAGTTATTTGTTTCAAAAATTGTGAAAAAAGAACTAAAAACAAAAAGAAAAAAATTTTATATCAGCGGCGAAGCGAACCGCCATACTTCAGGTTCAACTTTAAGTAATACCGTGCACTACCATGTTAGCCATCACCTATTAGATTAAGATCATCCGAAAGTGGTA
>CAJUYI010002705.1:2841-14120 GCA_910591695.1 Galerucella pusilla | reverse complement strand
TGTATCAAGAAATAATCTTGACAAATACAACTCGTGTAATTAATGATTATCGAAAATTTCTCCTCTTTTTCGAAACAAATTGTTGTTTTAGGAAACCACACTCGCGCTGTTTCCAAACAACAATTTGTTTCTCAAAATCGAAGAAATTTTCGATAATCATTAACACACTTTTTGTATTATTATCGAGAAGCATTATCTCATTGGCTATATAGATTCCTAAGAATAGAGCATTCAAGGGGGGATTTCTCCAAGAAAGGCCTAGTGAAAAAAGAAAAAAGTATTAAGCCTGATAAGGGCTACTGGCCTCTTCATATAAACGGCACAACTGAGCACAAAAAGCCTAAAGGCTGAGGTGCCGATGACTGTAAACCTCTGACCGGTGGTCAGGGATGTTGCAATGTATTTTGCAAGTTTTAAATATCACATGACTTGTTGTATTGTAGTAAATGGACAACATTTTTAGTATCTGCTGTAATTGCCTTTACTCTTCTGAAATTCCTGATCTTTCTACTATTGTACTACAAATGTGGACATAGCTCCAACATGAAACAAACATTTAAATATTTGTCTTCAGGGATGTGTTTGTATACAATCTTGTAGATAGTAAATAAAATTCATTCTTCGAGTATTAAATGAATCTACGATAAGTATTATTCTTTTACTCGAAAATAATATAATTATTACTCAGTCAATTTAATACCGTTCGGCACAGTTGTTGGTATCAGCGAGTTTTGCTGTGTACTGCTATCCTTGTTTTGGAATGAAATTAATAATTACCAATTTCTTTTTCTAACTGAAGATATTTGAGAACTTTAAAAATGCTGATGTTTTTCCATGTGTCTATGCATATTTTTGTATTATTTAAATGAATATAATAATTAGATTAATATTCACTTTTCATAAATGATAATTGACCGTAAACAACAAAGTACAGATCTGACAAGAATTGTCAGTGGGACATAAAAAAAGACCTAAGACACATTGCCGCTCAATAGACACTTCTGTCAAATTTACTGACAATACAACAAACGACTAAATTCAAGGCAACTAGATAGCTGAAAAAGAGTGTTCAAATGATAATTTTTCACTGAATATAGTTACCAATTAAATTACTTAATTTCAATTCATGTGACAAATTTCATTCAATCACCGCTGTATTACAGCAATAATACCCACCCTACATGTGGTATTTTCAGTTTGGTGTTTATTTTTCATTAAAAATTAATTGAACGTCACACTGACAACTGGATTAAAAATGTCGCGAAGATTTGGTATTGCATCTAACGATTAAATTAATTTACCAATTGTACTTTTCACAACTGTAGTTTTAAATAAAAATGAATGATATTTGATTAAAACTAATAGTTTGTATTGAAAATTATTAAACGTCAGATTGACAATTATACAAAGTAAAAAATTATCTTATCGAATACTCCTCGGGTCTTGATAAATACTCATTTTTTCGTAGAGAATCCTTCAAGCGTGTTGCTCAAAGATAATAGCCTGCGGCCTTGGCAACACGCTTTCAGCATTCTCTATGACAAAATTATCTCGGTGTTATCAAGACCCTAGGGGTATTACTACTGAAATACTGAAAACCCCATTTAAAAAGCATTGGTCATTTGCGCACGCTTTTGGGGGTTATAATGAAAATCCCATATGAAAAAAGTTGTTCATTTACGCACGCTTTTTAATATATGTATAATGTATGATGAATGTTTGATTTCACACATTTTTTAGTTTCGTAAATGCCTAATTTCAAAAGTGGTCGTAGATAAACAAAATTATCATATTATTTTAATTATTATCACAAAATGACAAATAATGACGGACGTGTCATTGAAAAATCAAATGACTCATAACTACAAAATTATTACGGAATATTAAATATAAATTACAGAATGTGATGTGACGTTTGAGAAACAAAAGATAAACGAGATGTGACTTTTCACACTAGTGTTTAAAGTGACGTTTTGCGAATGTCAAACCCTGTTTTAGATGCGGTTTTGGTGACGGAAGTAGAAAAAATAAGTTACTTGATACATCTGGTAAATTTATTACAGTACCTACTCATTTCGATATTCAGGACTCGGCATCTCATTCGTACTGTAATACTTGACTTACCGGACTCATGACATAATAGTATATTACATAACAAGAGTTGTAAGTTGCTTATTACATGCGAATAGAAAAGTTGCGCACGAGCCGCGGCGAGTGTAGTAATTCTATAAGCATGTAATAAGCTTACAACTCTAGTTGTGTACTATACTTTTTCGACGAACAACTTCATTAATAAAAATAAAACGCTAAATAACAAGTAAGTAGCATTTATTTATTAAACAGTAGCCAGAAAAAAATACTGCACATCAGGAGCTTCATTTAAAAAAAGTTTTATCTCACCAGAATGTAAGGCTTTTGATTTTTTGCTTTTAAAACCGTCGGATTGTCTTTTTAAGTAACCTCTCAATTTTGTGTAATTTTCAATATTGATATTATTCTTCAAAATAATAGTACTCCTCAACATCGAATATATTGCAATACTGAAGATGGTTTGAATTTATTTGTGATTTCTCCAAAATATTCCAAGAGTACCTACGTTTTCAGAAAATGAACTTACATTAGCTGTATTCTTTTTACCAGTCGACTGTCTCACTTGTAGGAATAATTAAGACAAAGTGAGCTGAGATGAAGTAAGATAAATTGAGACAAATTTATATCTAAAAAGAATGCATGACAGTCACAGATCACAATTATAACATAACCTCTAATGTTTGTTCCTCGGATTATACCACAAAAATTTAGTTTAAACACAAATTTTTATTTTCAACAGGCAATGGTTCCTGAAAGTGCCATAAATGCCACTTCTTAAAGCAATTCTTATTTAAAACCACTTATTTAACCACACTTTTAAGATAGATGTGACATGTGACTCAACAAATATCCGGTACAGATCGCAAAGAGTATATTAAGTATCAAGAACGGTAAGGGTTGTTTACCGGTCGACAGCAATGTTTGGAGGCTGAGCGTAGCGAAGCCTCCAATTTTGATGGAGACCGGTATCACCCTTAACGTTCGAAATGCTTATACCATTTTTTGCGCGATCGTATTGAAATAAACTTCGAATAAAATCATTTAAATTTCTTCGGAATGAACTAAATGTCAAAAGTGACATTTATACTTCTCGATCAGTTTAAAATATAATTTGCATTTTGGTGAAATTGTTTTCATGCTATTTATTACTTTTTATATTGTTCTGTTTATTTCTGTTCATTAAAAAAATATAGATCTTATTTTTGGAACTTTAGTTCTTTATGCCAGGTTATGTTTGAGCGACCAGGGGTCGCGACGCAAAAGATCTGACCGTTACGCGTTACGTTACGCTACGTTATGTTACATTGCTTCGTTATGTGCCTTGCTTTTGCGTGCTTGTGCCTCCTTAGTCTCTCTCTCGTTTACGAAGCAGCGATTCATAATAATAAATATGCTGCTGCCCGGATTCGAACCCGGGTCGCCCGCATGCAATGCGAGCATTCTAACCACTGAACCACCGATGCTATATTGATATTCTATTCTAAAGCTGGTATTCGCAGTGCTAGTGATCTACTTGAATTTGTTCGGATAAATTTTTACTATTATTTGTGTGTGTGTGTGTTTCACATAGTGACCTTGATCTGAGATCAATTGGCCAGTTTTTCTTTGTTAGTATTTACAATCATTTTAAATTATCCTTTATACATTTCCTTTTTAATACGTATGTTAGTAATTTAGTAGGTTTTTTCTAATTTTCATCATTATATTTTTTTTTTTTTAGTTTTAAATTTTTTTTTTTGTTTATTTATACATATTTATTTTTTCATTTAATTTCCCGGGCCGCCCGCGAGCATTCTAACCACTAAACCACCGATGCTATATTGAAATTCTATGCAAAGCTGGTATTCGCAGTGCTAGTGATCTACTTGAATTTGTTCGGATAAATTTTTACTATTATTTCCATAATTTTTTTTTGCGCGATTAAGGGGTCTAGCTACTTTTCGAAATACAGGGTGTTGAAATTTTGAAAACTTGAATGTTGTTTTAATTCGATAACTTTAAAATGGATGGATAAATTGATTTGACATTTGGCAGGTTGTTTTTAAATGTAAAAGGGCCTATTTTGAAAGAAATTGTAGTTTGTGCAACTAGTGTGGATATATGATGGCCATATCGCACGAGGACGAAGGCGGAGTGCTCAATCGTTCAAGTGCGATATGGACAATCCACACGAGTCGAACAGCATATTTTTTCTACGACCCACTTAAGAAAAAATCTAGAAAATAAAAATTTTTATAAACTGTAATTAAAAATTTAATAGGTTCGTTCCAACCTCGCGAAGAACCGTTCTAGAACGGCACTGCGCAAGTGCATAATAGTTAGTGCCGTTCCAAGCTAATCGTGACCGTAATATTACGGTTCTATTTGCGTTCCAACCATTTTGTGATCGTTCTAGAGCCGCAACGGAACGGTAACTTCGATACTCGATCGAAAGAAGGAACTGTGAGGACTGACATGCGCTGTTAGTATTTTCTCAGCTGTTTTGTTGTTTTAAAGTTTTATAGATTGACGTGTTTGTTCGCAACTCGACTAATTGTGATTGGAATTGGAAATCAGAAACTTTGTTATTAACCATAATATTGAAGAGGGAAAACGAAGGTAATAACCTCCCTTAAAAATTAATATGTGATTGAATTAACTATTTGTATTTCAGGAAATACCATGGATGACGAAGGAGATAGCGATTTTTTATCGGAAGAATCCAGTGATGATGAGGTGGAGTTTCTTTTACACCAACCAAGAATTAAAAATGAGAATTACTTGGGTAAGGTACACATTTTATAGTTCTTATTTATTAAAAACCTGTTTAAAAGAAGTCTTTAAAAAGGGTTTCTTATTCATTTTAGAAGAAGTGGTTGTGCAATATTCAGAAGAAGTGTTTTGTGAGCACTTTAGAGTATCGAGAGCAACAGCCATTAGTATAAGCCAAAGATACGAAGGTAGTTCACACTATCATAACCAGCCTGGAAGTTCTGAAAATTTATGTGCATATTCACAGGTAAGTTTGTTTAGATTGTCAAATTGATTTAGATGTTCACAGTCTATTTAAAAACTAATCAGTTGTTTTACTTGAATATACAAATATATGTATATTCAAGTAAAACAACATTTATTGATAATTTCAAACTGTTACAATACTATGGAACGTGGTGTAAAACTGTAGGTATAACACATTTTTTTTATTGTAATTTTTTCAGGTTTTGATTTACCTATGGTACATTGGTCACCAAACAGCAAGTTTTAGGGATGTTGGTGATCGTTTTAATGTAACCATAAGTTCTATTCATAGAATTATTTTCCGCCTTACCTACTTTTTGAGTAACTTATCCCCGCATATAATAAAATGGCCAACTGAGGATGAAAAAAGGATAATGGAGGAACACTTCAGGACAAATGGCTTTCCAAATGTTATAGGTGCCATAGATGGAACACACATTAAAATAGATAAACCTGAAAATGATCCTGAGTCTTATATTAACCGAAAAGGATATTACTCTATTCAGGTAGGTCAAATTTTTAAAAGTAAAACTTATTTTACAAATTCAATTCATTACATAACTGATTTATTCTGTTTGTTTTAGATGCAAACTGTTTGTGACCACAAAAATAAAATATTGGATGTGTTCATTGGCTATCCAGGATCAGTGCACGATAGCAGAGTTTATAGAAATTCCCCCCTAAAAAATACTTTGCAACAAAAGTGTGGAAGATATTTTATTTTGGGTGACAGTGGTTATCCACTAGAAAATTGTTTACTCACTCCATATAAGGATAGGGGTTAAGTAGGAGGCAACAAAACTACAATTTAAAATTAGCCAAGAATAGATATGTAATCGAGCACTGTTTTGGCATATTAAAACAAAAGTTTCGTCAATTGTATCATATAAAATTGAGAAAAATTAGAACAATTGTTCACTTTATTAGAGCGGCATGTGTTCTTCATAACATAGCTCTTGAAGATAATTTTGACGTTGACATTGCAGAACAAATGCCTAATGAAGAACCTGGGCCTAATCAGAATGAACAACAAGAATTTGATTATTCTGATGATGAAGCTCAGGAGGAAGCAACTGCTGTTCGGAATAGAGTGGCTAATACTTTAAGATTATAAATTAATAAATGAATATAATAAATACTGAGTTGTATTATTTTGTATTTTCAGATAAAAAAATTAGACAAGCATACATACAATCATTTTAGGAAAATTTGTGTTAATTAAATCAAAATGAGCACTGGGTAATATTTGAAAAAACTTTCATGTCAGTCTCAATTTTCAAAATATGCCTTTATTACCTACATCAAAATAAAAATTGAATAACATAAAATAAATATTCTTTACAGTCTTAATATTCAAAATATGTTAGGTACATCAAAAAAAGAAAACTAAGTAACAAAATAAATATTCATCACAGACTTAATATTATATCAGGTACATCAAAAAAAGAAAACTAAGTAACATAAAATAAATATTCTTCGCAGTCTTAATATTCAAAATATATTATAGGTACATCAAAAAAAGAAAAGTAAGTAGCATAAAATAATTATTCTTTACAGTCAATATTCAAAATATATTAGGTACATAAAAAAAAGAAAACTAAGTAACATAAAATAAATAATCATCACAGTCTTAATATTATATCAGGTACCTACATCAAAAAAAGAAAACTAAGTAACATAAAATAAATAATCATCACAGTCTTAATATTCAAAAGTCCTACTAGGAGCAGTCATTTTGAGTCTGTTGATATTTTAAAAACAAATATAAATCACCATTTTTATCACATTGTGATTATTCATCCAATTCATGGTGACAATTATTGCACAAACTTTTTTTATTTAAAATTTCATTTCTTTTTTCAATTAGAATATTTCTTTTCTCAATTAAATTATTCCTCCTTTTTATTTCTGCTAACTTTTCTCTGTCAATTTCCAATTTGGTATTATGATATTCTTTTTTATCCAGTCGGAATTTCTCAAATGTAGTTAGCTTTTTTCTTAAATATTGAGATTTAGTTCTCTTTGGTGCTTTGTTTTCTACCACTTCTTCATCTATACTTGCATCTTGCATTTCATATGTACTATTAGAAACTGAGACAATTGTCTCAGAACCTAATAGTGTTTGAGATGTACTAGGGACTGGGGCTATCGTCTCCGTTCCTAACAATACTTCTGGGTGAATATTTTTTTTTTCTTAAAGATCAATTCCATTTCCTGCTGATACTCGAAGAATTTTCGTCCTCTTCCTAAAACAACAATAAGTGAAAAAATTAACTTTATAAGGTAACATAAACAAATATAATGAAAACAAATTATTATAAACATTGAAAAAAAGAAACTTACCAGTCTTATTTTGGTTATCAACAAATTTTTTATAATTTCGCTCTAATACTTTCCACCTATTTAGACAATTATTAGATGTAACGTTTATGCCCATTGTTGATAGTTCACTGGCTATTTTGTCCCATAACATCTTTTGATTTTTTATTTCGAATGTACCCACTTTTTTTGGGTATTTGCTATATAAATCTATCAATGCTTTTGTTTCGTCTGTTGTCCATTTATGGTCACATTTTGTTTCATTATTTGTTCCGAATGGGTTATTTTTTATTACTATAAATTCGTTCATTTCTAAAATGTACATCATTTTTTAAAACAAATAAGATTTTAGTTTTATTTTTAGCTAACTAGAATTTTATATTTTAATTCGATAAATTTAACAAAAAATAATGCAAATAACTTACCACTAACAAAGTCCATTATAAAAATATGTATATTTCAAAAAGTGAGGTTACTATTAGATAAACAAAACGGTCGCCAAACGATAATAAAGTAGTCCTAAAATCGTTCCAGCCTCTAACAGTTCTGGGACAAAGTTTGCGCCTGCGTATAAAACAATTCCTAACGGTTCCAGAACGGTGTTTTATCGTAGGTTGGAACGAACCTAATAATTCAATTTTATGTTTCCACTAATTATTTTGTGGTAAACGAATGTCCAATGTGTATAATGCTACGGTTTCCTTTTTTAAATATACGATGCTGTTATAAGTAGATGTTGCCAGTCGGACTCCCTCATGGAGGGTACCGTACCATTATCTATAATAATGAATATTCTGCTAAATATTTCAAACGTCTACCTGTTGTAGTTATTAATATCAAGCAGAATGATTATTTAAAAATAAAATTAACAATAAGAAAAAATTCCTCGCGGGGAATCGAACCCGGGTCTACCGCGTGAGAGTCTGGTGTGCTTACTACTCAACCACCAAAGAATATACAAATTGTTTATCTATAACGTCAGATGTATTACATAACTTTTGCTTAAAAGGAACTAAAGCTCCTACCATGTGTCCCGCGACACGTTCTACCTTTTTATTTTTTTGTTCCTTTCGTGTAATTAATGAAGTAATATATTATTTAGGACCACTTAAATGTATGTAGGGCTAAGACGTCGGTAAGTAATTTACTTACCGACGTGTTAGACTTAGAAACCAGTAAACACAACCTACCATTCTGACAACCGATGCTGTAAATAAACAAAAAAGATCGATAGCGCAAAAAAGTTTCCAGCTCACTTTATAGTTCTATGAAAAGCTAGCTCAATTGGGGTAAGGGGGGAAGAAATTTTCTTAGTTAGTCTCACTTTGTACTCAACTCAACCCATATTGAAAGAACATATACTTTTTCCAAATTTACTGAGACTAACTGAGTGACTCAGTTAATCTCAGGTAAACGAGGTAAAAAGAATACAGCTATTGTTAGTTGTTCGCCAGTCCATAAACTGCCGGTATACATTTTCATATCTTCCTCTCTTGACTTTTCTGGCAATATGGTGTCAGTAGTGTCCGCGGCTAATTTTATAATATTGGGTATGGTGCGCTACTTAGTTCGTTTTCACTATTCGATGAGCTCATTTCAATTATTTGTCTTTAAAACAAATGTACATTCACACCAACAGCTAGTGACAGCGAGCCTTATTAATTATTGAACGTCAAAACAACCTCTACCAACTCGTTTCCATGGTTACTCGAAACCATTGACTGACTAATAGGCTTGGTTGATAAATTGTTGTTTTTCTGGAACTGAAGCGTAATTTTTTTTATTACGTGCTAGTCATTACGTGTCAGTATCCGTAATGATCTATTTACTTAGTAACCAAATAGTAGGTAATATGGAATTTACTAGTGTGAGAGTAAAAAAATTACTATTCCGTCTTGATAAAACCCAATGATCGATTAAATTTTTAAGCAATCTGTAAATATTTATTTAATTTCTAAATAATTGTCGGTGTTTTCAAAAGTACGTCTTATCAGGCAGCTTCCTTAAATAATAAATCGATTAAAGATATATCTTGTTTACTAAATTTATCAATGTTTTCACAGGTATAAGCAATGAAGTAATTAATCAATAATCATGTGCTTTTTTTAAATAGAGTGTACGCTGTAAATATATCACGAGTATTTTCTATTGTTTATGATGTGTGTGATAAGGAATATTGTGTTATGTAAGGTTGTATTTATCTGAAAAATACTAGGTCGTAATCTAGAAAAGACACAATATAAATAAAATGTCAAAAATTCCTACAAAATATAATGGGTTAGTTAAGAGGTACTATGCCACAGATTGATTTCAGCAAGTAGTGCTCGGTGATCATATTATTAACATACATCACAGTGTATAGAATAGTGCATCGAGTATGGTACTACCTACATAGCTTTATCAAGTGGAATGCCTAGAACAAATGAAGAAATTGGTGTGGTAAAACTGCAGTTTTAAAGTTGCTAGATTTCCTGGTGTTGTCTGGAGCAATTGACTGCACCCATATAAAGATTTTGTTAATAAAAATCGTAAGGGCTGATTTTCCATCAATGTGCAACTAATTGGTGATATTAAATTGAAGATTCCAGATATCGTAGCAAGCTATCCGGGATTTGATAGGCAACGGAGGGTACATGTGCACAAACCACTTCACCACCGGGTATAACCCCTAAACACAATCCCAAAATAATTATCAAAACTCACATATTAGTATCTACAAGAAATGATATATTGAAATACGGAATTTGGAAACGACGCTTTCCTGTTTTATCTGTGATAATGCAAATATAAGTTGAAAATGTATTAAGGGTAATCATTGGCACATTTGTATTACATAATTTAGCAATAGAAAACGATAACATTTTTGAAATTGATTGGGATCAACATATTGAAAATAAAATTGGAGTTGAACATCAAGGTTCTGAATTGGATCGAAATGGGAATGCATTACGAATTCATTTGATTAACACTTTTTTTGAATGTAACAAATATATTTTGAGCTAACTTCAATTATATACAATACAAATGTAGTATTACATAAATTAATTACAATTGAAGTAAATTTGCAACCATACTTATTTTCAAGTTCAATTTCTTTTCTTTTTTCTTTCCATTTTATATTTCATGTGACATTGACAATACGTATAATGTAGGGTTATAGTTCAAACGCTCACTTCACATCACATTCAACGGTCGGTTCAAATTTATATACCTCATTTGTAACGCGTTTTAACTCGTACACGTGGCTCCTGCCACACGAACACGTCACTATGGACACCCTTGCCTAAAAATCTTTCGACGGAATACTCGGGCGCCAGATTTTTAACGTGGTTTGCTCCACGGCCCCTTGACCATTAGTGTCAAGAGTTCCAGATAGCCTCAGATGGAGGTTACGGAAAATTCCAGGGGTCTTGTTGAGTTATTTCAACCAATTCTTTATCAAATCTTTAATACGACTCAATTGAATATCGATTTTTATATTAAAATAAGTTACGGTAAATAGCGGAGAAATCAGGAACTTTGTTTATTACTACCTTGTGGTCTGTTATGAATAATTTTACAGGAGCGAGTAAAAAAAACGGGAGAAAGAACGCACGGTCAGAGCCGGTAAGGTTATCACAACCACGGAAAACTACTCTCGACACACGAGACGTAAACGTATTAGATCTGCAGGGTAATCAAATAAATTATGGCTAGGCCACTTCTAGATTTGATTATCCCTTGAATCTAAATTTAACCGGCAAAATATTTTTCCGACAAACAAACAAAAGGTGTAAAAGATTTGTACCTGAGAGCTAAAAATGTCTAAATCTGCCGGGTAATCAGATAAATTATGGCTAGGCCACTTCCAAATCTGATTATCCCTTGAATCT